>KN484699.1:5200-27398 GCA_000787095.1 Periophthalmodon schlosseri
TGAGGCCAGACAGTTATAGGGGCCAATTTGGAGCAGAGTTCCATATTTGAAATTACATCCGCGAGTATTATAGCAACCAAAGAGCCAATCCGGAGTGAGGCTGTTGAAGGTCCCGCCCGCACCGTTAGCAATGCTATCAATCAAACCTGTTGCAAACGCTAGTGGGAGCAACTCCGGGGAAAGAAGGCGCCTAATTTGTCTGTTATTAATGTTCATATCTTGATTTACAGACACAATAGTGAAATAAAAACACCAGGATCATGCGGAGCGGGTTAATGCGAACATTTAAGACCAAAATGACTACAGACACAATAGCGAAATAAAAACACCAGGATCATGCGGAGCGGGTTAATGCGAACATTTAAGACCAAAATGACAAGGCTCACGGCAGCAGTTACAAAGAGAGTGGCAACAGTTTTCTATTGTAAAGTGAATCTGAGCTAGAGTCGATGGTGCCGGAAGCGCTCCCGTGCTAACTTCCTATTTGGAACGCGGCGGTTAGCAGGTTAGTTATGTCCATTTATATATACCGTCTATGGTACTGAGGCAAGACACATTTTGCCCAAATACATTGAAAAAATCAAGTACAGGGCCTTTAAGTTCCTCTGCACACCACATTTCTTTAGCTTTCTCAGAGCCAATCTACTAAAGTAATGCCGTATCAGTCCTGAGACCTGTGCTTACTCGGGCCTATCTCTATGGCATCTCTGTAACAACCCAAATGGAGCAGAATTAGATTAAGGACGATTTAAAGATGGCCGTCCTGACAGGGACAAGGCCAAAGACATCTGTCCACATCAGAGCTTCATTCACAACAAACAGAACAGAGGGAGGGAGGGTTTAGAAACTCAGAAGATGGGTTACGGTTTTGCGATTAGATTCAAGATTTATGTTTTAAAAATTCTGTTCAAAGTTCGCATTTTAAACACGTCCAAATCTGAACTGACAAACTAAAACAAGAATCACATTTCAGAACATGTTTGTACAGATCTAAACTACAGGGTTAGATGTTTTTTGTGCAGAATGAGACCCCATAGAAACACAGGGAGGGCATCTGACACACAGGGAAATTTCAGAACATGTTTGTACAGATCTAAACTATAGGGTTAGACGTTTTTTATGCACAAAACTTGTTTTTTTTTACGCGGGCTCTTCATGTACAGGTCTAACACCGGTTTAACCCAGTTCTAAAGCAGGACTCAACCAGATCTAAACCAGGTCTAACCCAGGTTGAACCCAGAACTAACCCAGGTCTAAACCAGATCTAAACCAGGTCTAACCTAAGACTAAACCAGGTTTAATCCAAGACTAAACCAGATCTAACCCAGGACTAAACAAGGACTAAACAAGGACTAAACCAGGGCTAAACCAGATCTAAACCAGGACTAAAGCGGGACTAAATCCGGACTAACCCGGGTTGAACCCAGAACTAACCCAGGTCTAAACCAGATCTAAACCAGGTCTAACCTAAGACTGAACCCAGGTTTAATCAAGACTAAACCAGGTTTAATCCAAGACTAAACCAGATCTAACCCAGGTCTAACCCAGGACTAAAAAAGGACTAAACCAGGACTAAACCAGGCCAACACCAGGACTACACCAGGCCTACACCAGGACTAAATCAGGACTAAACCTGGTCTAATGCAGGTCTAACGCAGGTCTAACCCAGGTCTAAAAATAAACTATAGTGGCTCAACATTTCTATAAGTATTTTTCCAGACATCAACATCAGAATCATTATTTGTGTTTATCATAATCACAAATGGATCCATTTTTCATATGTTATATATTTCTGTGGTTAACTCTGGTTTCCCCATTGAAATCACATTATGCTCCTCTTTACTTCTGCCTTCAGCCGCCTCCCTCGCAGAGTTTACAGTGTTTTTGTTGACAGTCTTTAAAGGCTTTATTGAAATAAAAACATGTCATTTTCCTATGTGACTCTCATGCCAGCGCTGTCCTTAACCTTTTGTCTGTTACATCACGAGGCCTCTCAGTGCTTCCTCTCTGTGTGACGTTATATAAGTCTGGATCCGTCTCCTCCTCATTCACTTTAGTGCATTTGTGAGTCCGTCTCTGCGGTGTCCACTTAAACTCACAGAGCCTCAGGGGAATAAGTGAGCTTTGTCCTCCTATAGAAGCCAAATGAAAGAGCCACAGTGACCCGGAGCTAAGAGGAGCATCCCGTCACTTTACTGTTTCAGATGTACGGACACACAGAGGAGGGACTCTGTGTGAGGGACCGGTCCGGACCAACCTGGACCGGCCTGGACCAGCCTGGAGTGATGTTGGTGGAGGGAAAAATAGGCAACATGTTAGCAGAACGTGCAAAACTCTACAACTGCGCAAATATCAAAAGTTCTGTTTAAAGCCTCAGTATGTAGCTTTCTGGACAACATTCCCATGGAAACAAGCAGGAGCAGGCCCTTCTACAGGCCAAATAAGAGTCAGGTTTGTGGAGATGCAAGCCCGCTCACGTAGGAAGAAAAGTAAAAAGAGTAAGGATGCGTGTTTTTCGGTGCAATAAACAAGCAAAATGGAATAAAACACGCTTTTTTTGCTTAAAAGTTACACAATGTGGCTTTAATATTGTAAAAATGTTAATAAATATTTAAGCTTTAAAAAGTACATCAAATGCAGAAATTTATGTTTAAATCAGACCGAAACTGTTCTTTTCAGATCTTTAACTATGTTCTAGTTGTTTCTCTGAAGTTGTATTTGAAGTGATTCATGTTTGAGTCATCTTTAATCGCTTATTTTCAAGACACCATTTTGCCGATCAATCCCCATTTTCACCTCCACCGGTACACGCCCAGTGTGACGTACACGCCCACTGTGACTTACACGCCCAGTGTGACGTACGCACCCAGTGTGACGTACGCACCCACTGTGACGTACGCACCCACTGTGACGTACGCACCCACTGTGACGTACGCACTCACTGTGACGTACGCACCCACTGTGACGTACGCACCCACTGTGACGTACGCACCCACTGTGACGTACGCACCCACTGTGACGTACGCACTTCCTTCTCCAGTTTTATTTTCTTAATCGGTGATACTCATAGGATTCAGCAGCGTCGCGTCGTCATTTTGGTACAAATGAAAAAAAATGGGCTGCCCGCTAGTGTGATGTGCATCTGTCCATAGGGGGCACCGACAGCATGCGGCGTTTTGTTGTGATGACGTTTACGGCGACGTCAGCTCCCATTGGGCAACGCGGAACTCAGTGGACCTATTTCTTTTATTAAGTCATTTTTGTTGAATATTGTGATTTAAAATGTGCAAATTATAACATAATGATCCACGGGTGTCAGAGATTATAATTATAGACACAAGCACAATAGGGCTTCTTTTTATTAAATTTTAACTGTTTCGCTCATGTTCAGTTCCTCCTGTTGACATTTTTATATAGGGCTACTCATTTCTTAGCTTCACTTTTTTATATATATATTTAAGTTTGTGTAAAATAACAATGCTGAAGTTTCGTTCTCATCTACATAAAAACACAACCAACTTGAGTAGATTCTTGTTTACTTGCTTTCCATAGAAGTCGCCCTACACCCCCCGAGGACCACTTACGCAAAATGGTGGTTTCCTTAATGCCCCTCTCCTCCTCCTCTTCCTCTTTCTCTTTCTTTATCCGAGTGCCGTGAAGTGGTGCACGTATAAAACTCTAGATGGATCGCCCAGGGCCAAACTGGCGATAGAAAGTCCCGTCATAATGGGGTGAATGGGAGTGAGTGAGGGCTGAACTAATGTGGATCAAAAGTTGAAGCATGACTGAACTCACATGGGACTGTAGTTTCAGAGTTTAGCACAAGAGAGGAGGGAGGAGGCTGCGAAATCCAATTTAAAAATGCAAAAGTAACACATTTATAAAAGCTAGCAATCAGACAGAGGGATTCTGTGTGGAGTTTGCATGTTCTCCCTGTGTCTGCGTTTCTGCTTTAAAAACAACAGGGTCCCATCTGCAGCAAGAACTCCCCTGAAACAGATGTTCTTAAGCTCAGGGAGTTCACCAAACAAGGCGACATGTTTGAAATCGCATTACTCAGAGAAAACACAAACTTTTTTATTCAATAATCAATTATGGAATTTAGTTAAAGGTACAGTATGTAACTTTCTGCACATCCCATGCATAATTCCATGGACATAGAAAGCCATACTCCGGAACGTTCTCCATGATACTAATATCAGAGCCTAAGAAACAACATTTTTGTGGAGACAACCAGGAGCAGGCCCTCGTTCAGGACAAATCAGAGTCAGGTTTGTGGAGATGCAAGTCCACTCATAATAAACACAACCAAAATGAAAAATCAAAAACATGCTTTTATTTGTAAAAAAAAACCAAACAAACAAAAAAACTACATACTTTAGCTTTAACTGAGGAGTATAAATATTGATAATGAACATAATAGATTTATTCACCAAATTTAGATTTGTCCCATATAAAATATCCAGGACGATTAACATTAAAATAAATATTATAAAAGTATTATATACAGTTTTAGATAACCTCACGAGTGTCCTGCTGTAACAGACACAAAAAGACAAACAGGTACGAAGTGTTATGACAAAAAAATGCACTCTTCATTTTCAGCTCTTGGTGGCTGAGGGGCTAGCACTCACACCTCACAGCAAGAAGGGTCCGGGTTTGATTCCCAGGTCGCCCCTTTCTGTGTGGCGTTTGCATCTTCTCCCTGTGTCTGTGTGGAGTTTGCGTGTTCTCTCTGTGTCTTGGTGGGTTTCCTCCATCAACCTAAAACATGCACAATAGGTCAAATCCTCCAGCTAAGGTAGTCCTGACCCAGACTAGCTCAGGATCTGGAGATGGGTCCACTGCTCCTCACAGGTTTAACCCAGAGACACTGAAGGAACAGGGACTATTAGCCTTATCCTTAACCTTCACCCTGGTCTTGACAGGTCCAGACAGTTGAAATCTTTGGATATGGTCTGAAAAGTGAATAATACATAGTTGAAATATAAATGTTGTTGTTTTGTGTGTTCAGGTTGTTCGAGGGCTCGTCACCCAGAAAGATCGAGAAGCTGAATACGCTGATGTGTTATTTCAAAACCGTCACAGAACAGAGTGAGTGAGGCGGCCATTTTGAGCCTATTTACTTATTTTGGTAAATATGTTTTAAATGTCTCTAATTTTAAATTTGTCTTTATTTTCAGTGCCAAATGGACTCGTAACATTCACACGCCGCTGTTTGAAGACTCCCGTCGACTGGAGAAGGTACAGTGCGGCTAAAGCTGACAAGCTAACATGCTAACAAGCTAACATGCACTGATATAAGAGTAGTGTTTATTTTTTTCAAGTGCCCTGAGTTATGAAGCTGCATGTTCAAATATTCATTTTACAGATTTTTGTAATGTTGATTTATTGATATAAAGGTTTTACATTTTGAGTTTTGATTCTCAAGAGAATTATCCAATTATCCAATCAGACAGACATTATTGAACACAAATTACAAACAGCAAAAAAGGTAATAAAATAAAATACGCTTTGCTTTGCTGTATTATAGACTTTTACTACCTGCTATTAGAACAGTTGGAAATTTTTTAAAAACTCCTCTAAAATCCACCAAAATGCAGGAAATGACACCTGTTGTGTCCAATATTTCCCTGATCCTGTGATATGATAATTGCATCCCAGGTTCAAATGTGATTGTAATGCTGCTTTCACGCCAGTAGGAGTGCCGGTTACAGATATGAACTTTACTTGAATGAGTTTATCGTTGTCTCTTTCAGTTCTGAGAAGCGGCTGAGCAGACTCCACATCACATGTGAAGGCAACATTGAAGACGATGGACACGGGATGCTGCAGGTTTGGAAAACTCTTCTGTAGAATCAGAATCATTTTTAACACCAACTGGAAACTTGCTTCAGCGTTATGGTGCAACTTAAAACAAGAATAATAATATAAACTATGATAAAATAAAACTAAAGGAATGCATTAAAATGGTAAAAATAGACTTTGATAGAGAGACAAAATATACAGAAGGGCAGAACAACAGGGCTGGAGGTTACGTTCAATTAAATACACCTTATCACTGGTATTACACATGCATCACTTACAGGTGTTAAATACAGTTCTATAATACCAGGAATAGGCCAAATACAAACAATATTGTGCAAAATAGAGATGCACCGATGAAGCATTTTCAGTTTTGATACCAATACCGATACTTTGGCTTTAAGTATCTGCCGATCTCCGATATCAAATGACTGAAAACAGCATTTATTTTCTTTAAAGGTCCTATATTACACAAAACTGACTCTAGTGAGCTTTAAACCATGTTCTAATGCTGTTACCTCCTCAAAAACACACCGGGAGCTGTGTTTTGTTTCATTCACACATGTTTGAGTAACATTTTATTATTAGTCTGTCTACATCTCCAAAGCTCAAAATGTTCTGTTCCACCTTGTGATGTCATGAAGCGGTAGTTTTCAAGTTAACAGCTCCTTTTACCTTTAGTTCAGTAGAGATCGGAAATTCCAGGTCTGAAATCATCCAAATGATTCTAGTGAAGGTGCGTGGAGTTGTTTGAGTGTTTTCTGTTTGAGAGAAGAACTCAAGCCTAAATCTGCAGGGTTTGTGTGTTAAACATGTGTGAATGAAACAAAACACAACTCCAGGTCAGTTTGTGATGAGGAAACAACGTTAGAACAGAGATCAGAGAATAGTGTAATATGGCCCTTTAAACACATGATGAGGAACAACGTTAGAACAGAGATCAGAGAATAGTGTAATATGGCCCTTTAAACACAAACAAAAGGTAAAAATGATCTAAATGTGTTTTGTAACTGTTATTTATCATTTAAAGTAACGACAGAACAGATTTGAAAACTATTAGGAGGTGTTTTGTGCCAGCATTAGCCAGTAAATCGTCTTCTTACACCAGTTTATAGACCAAAATGGAATATCGATTGAACCAATATGTTGGAACTGATATCTGATCCATTATATAAGTATCGTATGGGTGCAGAACTGAGCAAATGTGACCTCTGTGAGCTTTAAACCGTGTCCTCCTGTATCGTTCTGGATGTGAAAGTGTGTGTTGATATTTCCACAGTGAAATCCAAACGGCTCCTGTCAGTTTGGAGGTTTTTTTTGTGGCTAAACTAGAATTCCCATAATGATGTTGTGGTGCTGTTCAGACTCCAGCCTGTGTCGACTGGAGCCTTCAGAGCTCAGACTGGGGTCACCTCCTCTGAGTCTGTTTCACTGTGTATTTACAATACTTCACCTCCCTTCTGTCTCGCTGTCCTCTCTCTCCCTCCTTCCCTTTGTTTCTTTTCTTCCACTTTATCTTTCTCTCCCTTTCTTCCCCTCTTTCTTTCACTCCCGTCTCTCTCGTTCCCTCTCTGTCCCTTCTCTTCCTCACCCCTCAGCTCTCTCCTCCCTCCTTGTCCTGATGACGCTACATCCCTCTCTTTCTTCCACTCTGTCGTTCTCTTCTCTCTTTCTCTGTCTCTCTTTCTCTGTATCTCTCTGTCTCATCCCTGTTTTATTTCCTTTTTTTCTCTGTCTCGCTCCCTCCCTTTCTCTGTCTCTTTCTCTCTCTCCCTCTTTCTCTCTCTCCTTATCTCTCGCTGTCTCTTTCTCCCTCCTTTTTCCTATCTCTCTGTCTTCCTCACCTTTCTCTCTCTCTTTCACCCCATCCCTTTGATTCCTCTCTCACTCTGTTTCTCCAAACCTCCTCTGTCTCTCACTCCATCTCTCTCTTCCACTTTGTCCCTTTTATTTCCAGCTCTATCTATCCTCGCCTCTCCCCTCTCTTTCCGTATATCTCTCTCCTTCCTCCTTCCCCTTCCTCCCCTTGCTCTATCACCCTATCCTTCTCTTTTTGTCCCAACCTCTTTTTCCTGCCCCCCTCCCTCTCCCCTTTCTACTTTCTTTATCCCCCTTTTCTTCTTTCTTTCTCTGTCTCTCTCTACCTCTTCCTCTATTCTCTAGTCCTCTCTCGCCCCCTCTTTCTTTCTTGCCCTCTCCTAGTCTGCCCCTCTCCATCCCTCT
Organism: Periophthalmodon schlosseri; assembly: GCA_000787095.1. Lineage (NCBI taxonomy): Eukaryota > Metazoa > Chordata > Actinopteri > Gobiiformes > Gobiidae > Periophthalmodon > Periophthalmodon schlosseri. The sequence continues at coordinate 13,229 of KN484699.1, forward strand.
CTTTCTTTCACCCTCTCTTGCCCTTACTATCTCTACCTCTCACCCACTTTTCTTTTCTCTCTCCCTCTCTCTTTCCCCCTTTCTCTCTCTCTCTCTCTCTCTCCCTGCCTCTCTATCTTTCCCTCTCTTTCTCTCCCTCTCGCCACCCCTCCTCTCTCTCCCTCTCTAGCTCTCCCTCTCTCCATCTCCCCCTCTCTCTTCCTCTCTATCTCTCGCTCTCTCCTCTCTGTCAGGTCTTTCGCTCTTTTCCGTCCCTTTTGTTTGTGGCCCTGACAGCTCAGAGTCCCGAGGGTTAGGGTTGGATTGATGGACAGAGGAGACGGAGGAGAGGAGAGGGGGGAGGAGGAAGAGGAGGAGAGGGGGAAGAGGAGAAGGAGAGGGGGAGGAAGAGGAGGAGGAGAGGAGGAAGAGGAGATGACAGGCTGTCACAGAGACCACAGGCTCAACACTGTCCCAAAGAGCAGAAAGAGGAGAGAGTTTAAGAGACATAAGCAACATTTGTGCTGCAGAAGGCGGAGCTATAAAGCATATATAGCTTTTTATTTATCTATTGATGTGTTTTTTGTTTCTATCCTCCTCCTGACTTTACATTTTGGAAAAGGAAACTCTGAGTCTGAAACATTGTGGTGATGATATTCAGATGATGTCATGGTGACCCATCAGAAATGTGATTTGATTCATACAAATCTCCAACAACATTTCAGTTCAATGTATTTTTGTAAAGTCCAAAATCCCAGCAGCAGTCGCCTCTTAGGGCTGAACAAGAGCTTTGATTTAACCGACAGAAAGTTAGAAAATCAACAGTGAAACAGGCATTGATTAATAACAGACAGATTAACCAACAGAAAACAAGCAAATGGAGAAGCGTCCCAGAGCGCCCCCTGTCTTTAGACCCTCCTTCTCAGCAAAGAAAAACAAAAACTAAAAAAAAATGGGAAAAAGAGAAACCTCAAGGAGAACCACAGTGAAGGAGAGATCCACTCCCATGGGCTAAACCAGGACTAAACCAGGACCAAACCAAGACTAAACCAGGACTAAACCAGGACCAAACCAGGACCAAACCAGGACGGGCAGGGTGCAGATGTGTTCAGCACTATTGCGTGTCCGTGGGCCAGAGCCCACTTAAGACTAAGGGACAGAGGGGGCTGATCCAGGGGAGGGGGTCATCCAGCCAGGTGAGGGAAGGATCCGGGACCACAGAACAGGGTCAGGGCACAGCAGGGGCATCTGGGTCCAATCATCACCGATGACGGTTAGTGGGGGGCAACTGCAATATGATTCATTTTTTGACATATATCCCTGTATATTTTAAGTCGGCTTGTTTTCTACCTAAAATTGCAAATAGCCAAGGCAAGACAATTGACTGCTTTATTTTTGTTACTTGAGTCAGTAAGCTCGGTCCATTTCTTCCATGTGTCTCTGAGAATACCCTTCCCAGAGCCCAGTATTTCCCTGTCTATTTGTCACTGGGAGGAAAGCGTTTATGATCAGGTCTGGGGTCTGGGGTCTTGTTGTTGTTGTTTTGTTTTGACAGATTTTTGACAGAGTGAAGGTGAAGGGGCTGCGGGTGACACTTACGTTAGCTTTCCACATAAAAAAACAAAGCAGTTAGCGCTAAAGCTAGGAGCAAAAAACATTAACAGAGCCTGAAAACGGCTAACGCTAACGGCGGCTAACGCGACTGAGATGGATGAGGACTTCAGACCATGTCCCTTTAGGTCTGGATAAAATGCGCTTGTACTTGTTGTTCAAGCTGCAGCTGGTGATTGTTTTAAAGGTGCACTGTGCAACCTTTCTGGTAGGGGGTCCAGCAACTGTTTGTCTCCATGGAGATGTTAATACTTTTCCAGGAATATATTTATAAATTATGCACTTAACCTATCTACCTTAAAAAAACAGCAGAATCATCGTTCCACTGACCTGTAACTAGGCCTGGTGGGTCAAATTGCTTATAAGATCCACTGACCCACAGGTTGGTGGTGCGATTCCAGCTCCCATAGATGAATGCTGTTGTTGTGTCCTTGGGCAAGACACTTAACCCACCTCGCCCCCAGTGTCTGCGTACACTGGTGTATGAATGTGTGTGTGAGTGGGTGAGTGGTTCCTTGATGTAAAGCACTTTGAGTGTCTTGAAGGTGGAAAAGAGCTATTTAAAAATGTGACTATCATGTGACTACCATTGACCATTTTACCATAATATTTTGCTTTGAATTGTTAATTGCGAATGATATATTACTGTGCAAATTTTCATCACTCTGAAATAACTGGTTATGATAGAATGTCCTCTGCAACATCTTGGCTTTTTATAGAAAAAAATCTTGTTGTAGCTGTAGTTTAGACCTCTACAAACAGGTTCTGAAATGCATGGGATTCTTATATTAGCTTATCAGTTCATATTTGAGTCTTCTCTCAAATGTTAAAGCTCCTGGAGTTGTTTAAAAAGTAGGATTCTGTTTCAGAGTGCACATTGTAGACACATTGCAAATCTTACCACAATAACAATACTTTTAGATGAGATATCTTTCCATACACAGCAGACACAAGCTCAATATGACTTCTTTAACAGGTGGATTTTGCGAACCAGTTCGTGGGAGGAGGTGTCACCAATTCAGGTTTGGTCCAAGAGGAAATCCGGTTCCTGATAAACCCAGAGCTGATTGTGTCCAGACTCTTCACTGAAGCTTTGGGCCATAATGAATGTCTCGTCATCACAGGTACTTCAATGTTTATTATTTCAGTTTAGTTGAGTGCTGTGTTTAATTTTGAAACAGTTTTTGTTTCGAGATCTACATCTCAAGGGGCTTTCCATGAATCGATTTTTAAATGTGAATAGGCCCAGTAATTACAGAAAAGGTATTCACAGACGAGGACAAAAGCTTTGGAATCTGACAGTTAAAAGGGAAATTATATCATCATATTCTGACTTATCTCCCCACATAGTTTTAAACCATTTTATCTGAGTATTAACCGTAACACATAAACACAAAACAAAACAACATACTAACATGTTTTATAAGTTGAGACTCCCCTCCCTTTACTCTTCTCACTAAGTCCCTCCCCCTTCAGAGCGCTATCAACACAATCTGCTGCATCCCACTAATGAAACTACTGCACGTCACATCAGGTTTGTCAAGTTGCTGTGAACAGTTTTGTTTCATGTTTTTGTATATTTATGGAGAATTGTTTTGTGGGAGCATGGGTGATGTAGGCTTGTGGGCGGAGCCTTGTACAGAATCTTACAGCTAACAGGAGGGTTTGAATAGGGCCCAGGAGAGATCGCTAGATTACTCAAACATGCACGGATGACATCTAAAACCTGTTCAGGCCTGTTTATGATGAGGGAACAGCGAACAGTTATAACATGGTAGAAAACTCCAAACAATCAATTTTGCACGATACCCCCTCTTTAACTTACACATATAATCAAAATCATATTTAACCATGAAAATCAAACAGCAAGACATCACCTGTTCCACCCAGCAGCAGGGAGTCCGCTCTGCCAATCTACCCCACAGACAGGGCCTCATTTGGGGCTGTACGCGGCGGGTTTCTGGCCTCCTGCGTCTGTCCTCGTCTGGTGTGTTCTCTGATTGGGCGGCAGATGGGGCTTTTCTGATTGTCCCGGGCCTCTTCAGACTGGAGTGAGGTCATAAATAAAGAGAACACAGAGATTTAAGTCTGAAGTCTGCAGGGGGCTGATGGAGTCTCTGCTCTGACAAACGAAGGAAGGACAGGGATGGGTCTAGGCTGGTGGGATAGTTTACAGTTTTGTTCGCTGGAATTAATCTTGTGTAAAAGCATAAATAGTTTTAATATGGCTATAACACACAAGTGCTCCGGCCACAGTTAAATCCATAGACTGTAAAAAGAAGTGGACTAAGTGAGTGTGACGTCACCCACAGCGTTCGGCTCCAGTCAAATGAAGCTCATCGAGACTAGAGCAGTTATAGGGGCCAATGTGGAGCCTAGTTCCATATTTGTAATTCCAGCCGCGGGTGTCATAGTAACGGAAGAGCCAGTCCGGAGCGAGGCTGTTGAAGGTAACACCCCTTCCCGCCTGCATCGCTGGTTTAAAAAGGGGGCAGGCGCTTAGCACCGCTGTCAATCAAACCTGTTCTTAACACTAGCGGGAGCGACCTCAGGGAAAGAAGGCGCCTGATTTGTCTGTTATTAATGTTCATATCTTGATTTACAGACACAAAAGCGAAATAAAAAAAACAGGATCATTTAGAGCGGGTTAATACGAACATTTTAAGACCAAAATGACGAGTCTGACAGCAGCAGTTACAGAGAGAGGGGCCACAGTTTTTCAATGTAAAGTGAATTGGAGCTATTGGAGTCAATGCTCACTCCCTGTTTTGAGCGAGGCGGCTATCGGGTTAGCTATGTCCATTTATATATACAGTCTATGGTTAAATCACATCCTGTATCACTGCTCTGCGGCCATCACCATGACTTCACCATAGCAACAGGTAAACAAATGCTCTACTGCTCTGAGTACAATGTAGGGACTAGCTTCATTTAAAACACAGAAATAAGTCCTGTTTGAGACATTTGCAGACAGTGAACAGGCTTTTCACATTAACAGGTGACACATTTTAGTTTGTCGCCATGGTAACAGAGTATTAAACAACGAGGACTGTATATATAGACTGTATATATAAATGGACGTAGCCAACCTGCTAGCCCCCGCGTTTCAACAAATTCGCCCTTGTAACTGCTCTAGCCTCGATGAGCTTCATTTGACCGGAGCCGAACGCTGTGGGTGACGTCACACTCACTTAGTCCACTTCTTTATACAGTCTGTGGTCCACGCCGTGCATTAAAACTGCAGAACACACGGCTCCTTGTTATTTAATGCTTACTTAACCATGTAATAATAGTTTTGCCATCTCATAGTCAGAGGCAGTTGTTTCCACATGATTCTAATCCAACATTTACGACTGGATAAAATCGTTCATCCCTGGCAGTTGCACCCCAATAAAATGCCCTTCAAAATGTATAAAATATGTATAAGCGATATGATTCAGTCTCATTTCATACATATTGTGCTTGTGTCTGCTCTATAGTTATAATCTCTGACACTCGTGGATCATTATGTTACAATTTGCACATTTTAAATCGCGATATTCATCTAAAACGACTTAATAAAAGAAACAAGCTGCTTCGTGACAGACACAAAAATCGTATTGGTTATTTTGTGCTTTCTCATGGGTTCTACATTACATCATGCAAACCTTCAGATCCATTTTGTCCATTACATAACCCCTCCCTCATTTGTCCCTATCTGCCTTTTCCTTCCTGCGTCGTCACGAGTCACCTTCACATTCCCGGACTGGCGGCCATCTTGCTCCTCCCTCCTCTCCGCCAATCCACTTAACTTTATTACTCCCCTAGAATTAATTATACCATCGCGACCTGCCCGGGACCCTCTTTAGCTAATGCGCTTTTTCCCTCCATCTGCAGTATTAAACCACATCTACAAATTTTTTTTTTTTTTTATAAATAAAGAAACGTCCAGAGCACTTTTTGTCGTCATAGCCTCTCGGTAAATCAAATTCTTGGCATAGCGACAGGAAGCTAATGGATAATATAGTGGCGCAGTGGTATTAGCCAGAGTGCCCTGCAGTAATTCAATTGCGTTTGATTGGTGGACACTGCAGGCAGCCATTTTGAAAGCGGTCAAAAGTATAAATAGGACGAAGGAGAGATGGGAGATGGTCAGTGATAGAAGGAAAGAACGGGAAAGCTAGCGTTGGATTGTTGTTAGCAGTTCTTAAAAGCTGCACTGTGCAACTTTTTTTGTCTCCATGGCGATGTTATTGCCTTGCCTGGAATGTTCCACAGTATAGCATTATTGTTACTTAGCTAATAGCTACTTTAGGTCTGCACAATTTTTCTGACAAGTGATTATATTTGCCGTATATCTTTAGCAGTTCTTAAAAGGTGCACTACGTCATTTTTTCTGGGGTCCATGGAGATGTTATTGCCTTGACTGAAATGTTCCACAGTATGGCATTATACATACGTAGCTATCATGTATTTATTCAATTTAGAGCTGCACGGGGGTAAAAAGTATTGTGATGGCGATTTGTCGTACATCTTTAACAGTTCTTAAAAGGTACACTGTGTAACTTTTCTGGTCGCCATGGAGATTTTATTGCCTTGCCTGTCTTTGTGAATTCATAAATGCGCCACCTCAAACCGTAATTCTGATTCGATTACAATACACTGTGTTGTTATTGCAAAAAATTAAACACTGAAAAACATGCATTCTTATTGTGACCAGGCTCGCCTCTCCACAGATCTGACTTGTAACTTGGCGAAGCGAAACTTATCAACTCAGGAATACTGCATTTTGTTTTTGGGCTTTCAAATATAAATCTTTGGAAAGCGCTGTACATAAATGAACACAAGAATTAAAGAGGCATTTTCTGTTTCTGTCAATCAACGTTCAGTCGTCAGGTGGTGATATTTAGACACGACTGAAACGTTTGTGCCGTTTGTCTTGTTGAAACAAAGGACCGTTTTTGTCTGAGAAAAGCACAAACACATTTGTATTGATTGAAAAGGTGAAGTCATTTAGATGTAGATTTTTCTGATAAACATTCACATTTAGGAGATAAACAACAAGGCGAAGGTCAGATCTGCAGCTCTGTTTTGGATCAAGTTAAAAATGGTACATCCTGCAGTGGATTATCATCAACATTTGGAGGAAACTGTACTGGGCAAACAGGGCTGCTTAAAGAAATGACACAAATTATATGGGATAAAATGATTCAAACGAGGTTGACAGAAGCAGGTGGACAGTCTAATGTCTAAAGGCAAAATAACACGATCAGTATTTTAAAAGTCTGAAAATAAAATGTGTCCAAACCATAGTCTGTATAAAGAAGTGGACTAAGTGAGTCTGACGTCACCCACAGCGTTCGGCTCCAGTCAAATGAAGCTCATCGAGGCTAGAGCAGTTATAGGGGCCAATTTGGAGCCAAGTTCTGTATCTGGAATTCCGACCACAAGTATCATAGCAACCAAATAGCCAATCCGGAGCGAGGCTGTTGAAGATAACGCCTAGCGGGAGTGACCTCGGGTAAAAAAGGCGCCTGATTTGTCTTTTATTAATGTTCATATCTTGATTTACGAACACAATAGCGAAATAAAAAAAGACCAGGTCATGTAGGGCGGGTTAATACGGACATTTTAAGACCAAAATGACAGCAGCAGTTACAGAGAGAGGGGCCACAGTTTTTCAATAGAAGGCGAATTGTAGCCAGAGTCGATGGAGTCGGAAGCGCGCCCATGATCACTTCCTGTTTGAAACATGGTGGCAGGTTAGCTATGTCCATTTATATACAGTCTATGATCCAAACACAGGGCAAAATGTTGCCCGAGTTTCCAAGTAGGAATTTTGAGTTTGCAGGGTGTTCCAGTGTGAATTTACAAGTTGGAACTGGGAAAATCCGACCTCAGAGGACAACTGGAATGCAGCGTTATTCTTTAAACACAAGTAAAAAGCCTTTATCAAACACTTACAGTTTAAATTATTTATTTTTCAAAATGTCTCTCTCTCCCGTATTCTGAGTAGGGATGGGGGAGGGGGACCCAGAATTGGACCCTTTTTCTATTAATTTGTATTAGAGGGGGTTCCACGTGAGGCTTAGTGCCCTGGGCCCCCAAATTTCAGGTGACGGTCCTGCTTGTCCATAATATTCTCTGCTAAATCGTAGTTGTTTTCACTGATACCAAAGTACAATACTATACAGCTGTTTAAACATGGAACTTATTCATAATATTAAAATCATAATTATTCATATCCATAACATTTTTAAACTGTCAGCAACTTATCGTGATATAATCGTGAATCACAATTATTTTGGCCATGATAATCATCACACAAAATTTCAATATTGTCCCATGCCTATTTGTGAGACTGTTCAGTAGATGGTTGTAGCTCAAAGTTGTAGTTAATTGGTTGATTGACAGATTTTAAGACCATACTAGCAAAAAATATTCCAATTTGAATTTCATCTCATTCAATTTGTGGAGTATAAATGTCACTTACTGCATATATTTAATTTTTAAGCATTTTTTTTTTACCCGTGTAGTGGCTTTTATTTTATGTTTATGATAAAACAATGGGCAAGTCTAATTTTGTGATGCCTATATACAGTCCAGTTTATTTTAGACTCTGGGGGGCAATTTTACATTCTGGGGGGTCACCATAGTCTCCTGTATTAATGGGAAACACTGTAATGTGATCCTATATTTAAAGACCTGTACTAATTTTTTTTTTTCCATGTATTACCGTAAGAATCAGGTACAGCGCTTTTCGTGGAATTAGCTGTGGACAATGGGATATTTGGAGCCTGGTTACACATCTTTTATCTCAATGGAAACCAGGTCATGTGACACAGACACAGACGTTACCATGGCGTCCATTCACAAATTTAACAATGCTTTTATAACAAGGTCTTTTCAGTTTAAAGAGTTCTGTTGTTGCCAAAGTGAGGTTTTTATTCAAGAGGTCATCTAGACGGTTACGCAGTGATATCGGTTGTTTTGTAACTGCCCCATCTCAGTTAAAGAATACAGAGATATGGGAGGAAGGGAGGGCATCTGACACACAGGGATTTACGAGGATGGAAGGGGCGAATGGTGAGGCTCACTGCAGCATTTACAGAGAGAAGGGCGACAGTTTTTCAATAGAAAGTGAACTGGAGCCAGAATCGATGGAGCCAGAAGCGCAGCCATGAGCACTTCCTGTTTGGAACGCGGCGGCTAGCAGGTTAGCTATGTCCATTTATATATATACAGTCAGGAGATGAGGAAATGAGACTCAGGCTACGGCTCACGTAACGTAAACGTCTGTGATTACAATATTCAGGACCTTAAACATAAAGGTTTAACTCCAGTGTAGTTTCCAGATCAAATAAAACAGTTTGCGGAACGCTCTGACAGTTGGCGGACCCTGTTCTGGTTTGCTCCGACTCAAAGCCAGCCGTGGTTAAAGCGATCTGTTCTTGCCACTTACACCTAACCGTCATTGATTTAACATTACACCAATCAAACAGTAATCAATATGTCTTGTCACTCCCCATTATTCCCCATCTAAAACATTTGACTTGACTTTTAAATATTACAATAATTCCCAAACTAAAAAGGTTAGCTTGTTATGCTAATTCCCGCCGCTAAGAGGGGCGTAGCATGTGTAAAATGTCTTCTCAGATTAGCGTTCCTGTTGATTAGAGGCTGGTCTGAGTTGGTTGTTAAACGTTACAGAGATGGAGTGCTGTGATTGGTCGAATGGACACGAGAGGCGGGGCTAAGGGCTCTTGAGGGCTCTTGATTGGACAAGGGTTTTATAATGATAATCAGACTGGGATTGCAAAGAGGGAAATTGCTGGTTAAGAGGACGATATTTAAAGGACCTGTACATGATTTTGTCCCATGTATTTGAGCTAAATGTGTCTTGTCCCAGTACAGATACATGGTATAAGGAGCTCTCGAGGTCAAAATAAGTCCGCTGTGTACTGTCTGCATCTAATTAGAAAGGTATTATTGTCTGAGAATCAGGAAGTGTGCCGTATGCTAGAGTTTGTTAGCAGTACCATGACACCATTTTTTAAATCTCTTATCTGGATGTAATTACTATACAGAAAACATTAAAAAGAAGCTACTACTGTTACTACTGCTACTACTGCTACTACTGCTACTACTACTACTACTACTGCTACTACTACTACTACTACTACTGCTACTACTACTACTACTATGACGATTGATACTACTACTATTACTACTACTACCACCACCACTATCCCTACTGTTACTGCTACTACTACTACTGCAGATCAAAGTAACGCATTTTCCACACGCCTGCAGCGCACCAGTCTTACTTCCTGGTTCACGGACAGTAAAACACTTTATGCAAACAGTACACAGTGGTCTCATTTTCACCTAAGAGCTGCTTTTACAATATATCACTATATCTGTACTGGAGCGGAACAAGTACAAGTTTTTGGTTTGTTTTTTTCTGTTTATTTGATTAAATATTGTAAATCTAAAGAACACATTTAATATTATCAAACCCCACTGAAAATAACTACTCTGTTATGTCTGTCCCCTCTGTTTCCTGCAGGTACTCAGCAGTTCAGTAAATACACAGGATACGCTCAGACTTACAAATGGGCCGGAAGATGCCACGACATGACCCCGAGGTACTTCAGTCTCATACTTGTCTAAATATGGAGACAGTGTAGATTAAATATATACTGAAATCCCCATTGTTCATTTGAATAACATTATAATGGGGTTTGGGGGGTTTGGGTTTTGTCTTTTCCTCCAGAGACGACTGGCAGAGGAGATGCACTGAGATCGTGGCCATAGATGCGCTTCAGTTCAGGAGTTTTATGGAGCAATTCAAACCGGAGAAAATCAACAGGGAACTTAATAAGGTACAAGGTCTTCTGCTGCTACTACTACTGCTACTACTGCTACTACTGCTACTACTGCTGCTACTATTGCTGCTACTACTGCTGCTACTACTACTATGACTATTACTTCTACTAGTACTATTACTACTACTACTACTACTACTACTACTACTACTCATCATTCTTTTATCATTTCGTTTCTCTATTACCTACACATTTTTTCCTGCAATAGTTAAATGAGAAAAAGACACACAATGTTTATGTAGCAAATCAAAACTACTGTGTCCTCACTGCACATACACTTAGTGCACACAGGTCCTGTGCTAACCACTCTGCCACAGTGCACTCCCACAATGCTATTCTGTGAGTGATGGAAGCTGCAGTGAATGTATGTGAATGTCCACTGACCTGAAATGAACTAAAGACGAGAAGGATGTTTTTAAAGGTACACTATTTGCTGCTACTACTGCTACAATTGCTGCTACTACTGCTACAATTGCTGCTACTACTGCTACAATTGCTGCTACTACTGCTACAATTGCTGCTACTACTGCTACAATTGCTGCTACTACTGCTACAATTGCTGCTACTACTGCTACAATTGCTGCTACTACTGCTACAATTGCTGCTACTACTGCTACAATTGCTGCTACTACTGCTACAATTGCTGCTACTACTGCTACAATTGCTGCTACTACTGCTACAATTGCTGCTACTACTGCTACAATTGCTGCTACTACTGCTACAATTGCTGCTACTACTGCTACAATTGCTGCTACTACTGCTACAATTGCTGCTACTACTGCTACAATTGCTGCTACTACTGCTACAATTGCTGCTACTACTGCTACAATTGCTGCTACTACTGCTACAATTGCTGCTACTACTGCTACAATTGCTGCTACTACTGCTACAATTGCTGCTACTACTGCTACAATTGCTGCTACTACTGCTACAATTGCTGCTACTACTGCTACAATTGCTGCTACTACTGCTACAATTGCTGCTACTACTGCTACAATTGCTGCTACTACTGCTACAATTGCTGCTACTACTGCTACAATTGCTGCTACTACTGCTACAATTGCTGCTACTACTGCTACAATTGCTGCTACTACTGCTACAATTGCTGCTACTGCTACTACTACTACTACTACTACTACCACTGCTACTACTGCTACCACTGCTGCTACTCCTGCTACTACCAACACTACTACTACTGCTACTGCCACTGCAACTACTACTTCTACTCCCCCTACTGCTATTATTATTACTACTGCTCCTCCTACTCCTACTACTTTTACCACTCTTGCTTTATTCCACATGTAAAGACCATTTTATCCTCATTGTCCATAATTATTCCGTGTTTTGTCGTCACATGATTTCATTCATAATTAAAGTGAGTGGAGCTAAAGGCCAACACGGCTCTTTGAACAGACACTTTGATCTTCCGCTGCGTTTTACACTGTCACATTAACAAACTCATTACATCACAACCACAACCCGTCGTTTTTAAACTAATGTCGTCTCGTTTAATGGAATTATGTGTTTTTCAGAATAAACTTGACAGATTTCGATGACAAATTGAAGCGAGTTGGAAATGAATCTCTTTGGACGTTGTTTTGCTCATTAGGACCAACTATAATGAAGAGAGTTTGCTTAAAGCTAAACATGCAAAATACGTTACGAAATTAGGATAACCACTCTGCCACAGGAACACAGGGAGAACATGCACACTCAGAGAGATCTACTCAAATTTCAAACTTGATTTCGATAGACTCGATAGTCGATACTGATTCCAATACCGCGATGATAATAAAACACTCTTTGTTTAGACAATAGACTGTGATTTTCAGAATTAAATGGTAGTACTTTCTTTTCTATTCCAATCTGGAGCGAAGCTGTGGAAGGTAACGTCCCTTCCCACGGGATCAACCTCAGGGAAAGAAGGCACCTGATTCGTCTGTTATTAATGTTCATATCTTGATTTACAGACACAATAGTCAAATAAAAACCCCAGGATCTTGTAGAGCGGGTTAATACGAACATTTTAAGACCAAAATGACGAGTCTGACAGCAGCAGTTACAGAGAGAGGGACCACAGTTTTTTAATAGAAAGTGAATTGGAGCCAGAGAGAGAGGGACACAGTTTTTTAATAGAAAGTGAATTGGAGCCAGAGTTGATGTCCATGCCCACTTCGTGTTTGGAATGCGCCGGCTAGCTTGTTAGCTATGTCCATTTATATATATATATTGTTTATGAGCGTATACTAGTCTATGTGGTCTTATACTTGTTCTGATTCAGCTTAAGATCATTCTAAACATATTCAGGAAAGGTTCATTTCTGTCCTGTCAATGGGACTTTTCTAGTATCGATACCTGCAAAAAATGAGTATCTACTTTCGATACTAGTTTTAGTATCGATTAGTATCTGATTTTCAATACTTACTGAGAGGTGGAGACAGGATAACCACTCTGCTGCCGCCTTTTCATCCATAATATAAAAAAAAAAAAGACATTGATGTGTTCTTGTCAATGTCAAACAGAATGGAGGCTTTTGACAGTTTTGAGTAATTCTTCATTTTCAAACCAATCCTCGTCCGAATGCTGTCATCTCTGCCCTTTATCCTCCCAACACGAAACCAGTACAACCACGACGAAGCACCAGCACCAAAACCATTTCAGTATTTCTACACAAAGTACTTGAATTCTCAGGTGGAGTTTGCTGTGTAACTTTTCTGATCTGTGTTTTAATGTTGTTTCCTCGTCACAAACAGACCTGGAGTTGTGTTTTGTTTCATTCACACATGTTTAACACACAAACCCTGCATATTTAGGCTTCTTCTCTCAAACAGAAAACACTCTCCACCTTCCACCTTGTGATGTCATGTGGTAATACAGGAAGTGCTCCACTGTGTTTTTAAACTCCATACACCTTCACTAGAATCATTTAGATGATTTTTAGCCCAGGAACTGCGAATCTTTACTGAACTAAAGGTAAAAGTGGCTGTTAATTTGAAAACTACCACTTCATGACATCACAAGGTGGAACAGAGCATTTTGAGCTTTGGAGATGTAAACAGACTAATAATAAAGAGTTACTCAAACATGTGTGAATGAAACAAAACACAACTCCAGGTATGTTTTTGAGGAGGGAACAGCATTAGATCATGGATTAAAACTCACAAGAGTCAACTTTGCGTAACACAGGACCTTTAATATCGCTGTAATTACTGGGACTATCCACATGAAACAAAAACTGGCACAAAGTTCAGCGTCTTTTCTGTCAGTATTAATAAACAAAATTGAGATTATTTTTTCACAATAGCTTCAGAAAGTGGAGCCATTATTCTGAGCCATTATTCTAACCCAAAGACGTGAGTGTTGTAAAAAGGAGTTTAAGCCATAAGATTAATATGACAAGTTTGTGGAGCTGATGCCAAACTAATAATGAAAAAGTTCAACATTTGTGGATCAGAAGTTTGCAGATTTCTTTCAAAAACAGTGACTCTTCCATAGAGTTATACAGACCCCACCCTCCATCTGAAACTATGACATCATCAAATTCTATGACATGATCATAAGTGTCTCTTGTCTGAAACCTTCTCTGACAGTTATTTGAGGGATTTTAAAACATCACTAACCTTATGGCAGTGAACTCTTGGCAAATGTGTTTTGTTCTTGTTTCTCCAGGCGTTCTGTGGCTTCTCTCGTCCGGAGGGGCCCACCGCGAGCCT
>KN484699.1:27417-43368 GCA_000787095.1 Periophthalmodon schlosseri
AGGAGCCCATCGAGAGCCTGTCCGCTGTGGCCACAGGGAACTGGGGCTGTGGGGTGTTTGGAGGAGACGCCAGACTCAAAGGTAAAAGGCTGACAACCTCTGCTTTTCTCCATAACAAGCTGCAGATTGCTTTTTATGTGGCAAAGATGGGTATTTTAGGCATTTGATGGGGACGCACCAATCCGAAACTGGTATCTAATATCGGCACTGATATTCAAAAATTTGCTGGATCAGATATCGGCTTCCGAATATTGGTTTGATCGATATCCTGTTTAGACATATAAACTGATATAATAAGACTATTTCCTGGTCGTAGTTGGGCCAGAAAGTCTCAGAATGTTTGAACTTTTATTTACACAAAGTTGTTCTGTCGTTACTTGAGACAAATAACAGTTATATAACACATTTAAATCAGTTTTTATTTGTGTTCAAAGGAAATAAATGCTGTTTTCAGTCTCTGGTATCAGTTGATATCGGGGATCAGCAGATACTTAAAGCCATAGTATCGGAATCGTAACGGAACTGGATCAGTGCATCCCTAGTATTTGACCAGGAGGCTGATTTATTTTTTATTTAAATACAGAGATGTGAGCAGGGATAGGTGGTAGGTGAAAACAGAAATTTTCCCTCAAATGCAGGACAATACAGGATTACTCAAACATGCATGAATCAGTCTAAATATATCTGAGTGAGATACTGATGAGAAAATAGCTTCATGACATGGTTATAACTTACCAAAGAGATAAAACAAATTTATTAAAATAAAAACTATTCAGATCAAGGTTTAGTTTGTTTTCATACCTGACAGTTTGGACTGCTCACTAGCACTCTTCCTCAGAGTGGTCACGTGATGTTGCTGTGACGTGTCCAGTCAACTGATTTAAACAGGTTTTGGCGCTGTCTTCCTACCGGTGGAGGCAGGACGACAGCGCCATCTGCAGTCCGACTTCTTCAGGACAGTGTCCCAGGTGTGTGAGAGTAAAAAGGTCCCCTCGTCCCGCTAGTGAGCAGACAAGTCAGGAATGAAAAAAACTAAACCTTGGTCTGGAAAAAGAATCTATGAAAATAAATGAACAGAAGACCAAATTAACGTCGATGGACTTTTATTTTGTTAAATGAAGGTTTAAACTGACAGAATTCCTATAAATGTCCCTGGATTGTGGTTGGAGTTTTCAGTGTTGATGACAAACACGACGAGTCGAACGTTTGAACTCACTTTTTCATTTCTGTTTCTTAGTTATTTCCATGATTCTTTACACTGTAGATTCTCACTGAAGCATCAAAACTATGACTGAACAGCAAACAAAAATAAACTCAAAATAACTCAGAACTTGTTTTAGATTTTAAAAATATATCAAATAAAACAGCTACTCTATGCTTTGAACCCTGGTTTGCACTTTTGGCATTTCTTCATGAGGCTTATTGAGAGAAGGCCAAGAGTTTGCAGCTGTCCACAAAGCAAAGGGGGAGACTTTGAGGGTTTGAATATAAAATATACAAAATATTTAATTCTTGAAACTTGTGACTGGTCATGTATGTAGACGTATTCTGAACTCAGCGCTACTTCCTGTATTTTTGTACTTTTCCTCTCAACTTTCTTTTTTACAAACCACCGCTTAACTGATGTAAAACTATGATAAATATTTAACACAGGTTCTATCCACCAAGCCAAGTCAGAATTAGAAACACATGAAAACCTGCATACGCACTTTAAAGGTCCTATATTACACAAAACTGACTCTTGTGAGCTTTAAGTCATGTTCTAATGCTGTTACCTCCTCAAAAACACACCTGGAGTTGTGTTTTGTTTCATTCACACATGTTTGAGTAACACTTTATTATTAGTCTGTCTACATGTCCAAAGCTCAAAATGTTCTGTTCCACCTTGTGATGTCATGAAGCGGTAGTTTTCAAATTAACAGCTCCTTTTACCTTTAGTTCAATAGAGATTGACAATTCCGCCGCGGTAAAATCATCCAAATGATTCTAGTGAAGGTGTGTGGAGTTTAAAAACACATTGGAGCACTTCCTGTAGTACCACACGATGACATCACAAGGTGGAACAGAGTGTTTCCAGTTTGAGAGATGAACTCAGCCTAAATAAGCAGGGTTTGTGTGTTGAACGTGTGTGAATGAAACAAAACACAACTCCAGGTCTGTTTGTGATGAGGAAACACCATTATAACAGAGATTAGAAAACAGCGTAATACGGGCGCTTTAAGAGGTAACTTCAGGTCAGTAGGTTCCACAAACATTTTTCATATCGTATTGTGCATTTGAACCCATCACAAACCCACAGCCCATTGTAAAAACCGAGCTCGGACCAAGCACAGCCTCTCCATTCATCTTCTGAAACGTGGACATTTACTTAAGTGGCTCCGGTCTCCTCCTCCTATCGACCCGACCCCGAGCTGATCGCGTTTCATTAAGAGCGGGATCGATCGCGGCCGGAGTCCATCGGTCAGAGGGAGCGTCCGCGCCGCCGTTCTCGTCCCGCGCTCTCGTCCGGCGTTTAGAGCGAGCGGCACCTGAGATCTGACAGCTGGAGTAATGGAAAGGACTGGACCAATTACAGAATGTGACGTTACATATGGCGTCAAAGATGAGCAGTGGAATGTGGTGTGCAGAAGTTGGGGTTGCCATGTTGGGAAAAATGATTTAGGGTTAGTTGGCTGTAAAAGCAAAAATTGTACATAACTTGCAAGTAGGGATGCATCGCCGATACTGAAAAATACTGTTGTTGGATCGGATATCGGCTTCCAAATATCGGTTCAATATCGATATCCTGGTTGGACATATAAACTCATGTAAGACTCATCATGTTTGAACTTTTATTTACACAAAGTTGTTCTGTCGTTACCAGAGAGATGAATAACAGATGGATAATACATTTTGACCGTTTTTGTCTTATTTTATTTTTGTTTAAAGAAAATAAATGCTGTTTTCAGTCTCTGCTCCGGTATCGGTTGGTATCGGAAATCGGCAGATACTTAAAGCCACAGTATCAATATCGGTATCAGAACTGAAAAAGCTGGATCAGTGCATCTGTACTAACAAGTATAAATAATTATTCTAAAAAATACATTTAAGTTATAAAAAAAATAAAAATAAAAAATACCCAGGCTAATGAGTCCAGAAGAATTCAACAAAACACCTTAAAGCCCCAGTGTGGAACTTTCTAACTAAAAATATACTAAAATATAAGCATATTTTTCAATGTGGTTGTGTTTATTGCACTGAAAAACATACAAAAACATGAAAAACTGAACGGGCTTGCCTCTTGACTCTTATTTGACCTGGAGGAGGTCCTGCTCCTGCTTGTTTCCATGGAGATGTTGTTCCTTTCACTATAATATTCCACAGTATGGCATAAAACCCATCTATCTCCATGGAGAATTATGCAACCTAAATACTAAAAAAGTCGTTATTCCTTAGTATCGAAATGGAGTTTGAAACTGTAGTATCGCGACAACACTAGAATAAAGCTGCAGCTGTATATAGCCCACATACCCCGAGCCCCATGATGACCAACATAGATAAGTAATGGCCCCTTGTCTCACTGTGGTCCCTGCGCTCCTCACTATAATTCAAAGAGAGTCCACGAGAGTCCCAGGAGACGTGTTAATATTTAAACGCTCTTTAAATCCAAGCGGCTAACGAACGCTAGCTACATTTACAAACGATTACAAAGCGAAACCTTTACGGCTAAACTGGAGAGCCAGTACTTTTATTTATGAGTTGTAATTGAAATTGAACAGGTGTGATGGTTGTCATGGGGACATATCTTCCTGAGAGGCATAATTAGACCAACAGTAGGTGGCTGCTCCTATAGAAGACGATCATTTCATTAATGTAAGCTGCAGTATAGAAAGGACGTAGGGTTATGTAAGGGTCAGCAGCTAATAGTGTTGTCACGGTGCTAAAACTCAAACTCTATTTCGATACTAAGGACGAGACTTGATACTCAAAACCAATCTTGATGCCACGATGATAATAAAAACACTTTTTCTTTAGACAATAGAATGTCATGTTCAACATTAAATGGTAGTACTTTCTGTTATATTCCATGTGGCCTTATATCTGTGTAATCCCTCAGTCGTCCAGTAGGTTCTATGTGTCTTATACTTGTGACAGATACAGAGAGAGATCATTCTAAACATATTCAGCAAAGTTTCAGTTCCGTCCTGTCAATGGGACTTAACTCAAATGTCTAGTGTCGATACTAGTTTTAGTATTGATTAGTATGATTTTTCGATATTTTTGACAACACTACTTTACTATTAAAATACTGTTCCACTGGTTTTCAGCCCCCTTTTTCTCCTATGTTTTATGTCGGCACTGGATTCAGGCATTTTAACGGGCAGTTTGGGTCTTTTTAATGTAGAAGTAATTTAAGACTGCGGTTTGGGGGTCAAAAATAAATATAAAGATTTTAATTTTTTTTGGTGTCATTTTAGCCCTGCTTTTTGAAGTACTGCCTCTCAAATGGATGTAACTCACCAACACTGAACTCATTTTTGTTCCAATTTCCACTAGTGTACACAATCCCGTGGCTATATTATTCCATCCCTGCCTTTAGCATTTCCAAAACCCAAAACGACTCATTTTCATTAAATCAGCCTCATCTGTGCGATATGAAACCCCTCAGACTCGTTGTTGTTGAGTTTTCTGTATATTTATATATCTGTGTGTGTCCCCAGCCCTGCTCCAGATGTGCGCAGCTGCAGAGGCGGGACGAGACCTGGCCTACTTCACCTTCGGAGACTCACAGCTCATGGCCGACGTGAACAGAATCCACTGCTTCCTCTGTCAACAGCAAGCTACTGTGGGTAAGAACTGAGCCAGGACTGGACCAGGACTGAGCCAGGACTGGACCAGGACTGGACCAGGACTGGACCAGGGCTAAACCAGGACTAAACCAGGACTAAACCAGGGCTAAACCTGGAGTAAATCTTGACCAAACCAGGACTGAACCAGGACTGAACCAGGACTGAACCAGGACTGAACCAGGACTGAACCAGGACTGAACCAGGACTGAACCAGGACTGAACCAGGACTGAACCAGGACTGAACCAGGACTGAACCAGGACTGAACCAGGACTGAACCAGGACTAAACCAGGACTAAACCAGGAGTAAATTAGGAACAAACCAGGACTAAATCAGGACTAAACCAGGACCGAACCAAAGAGACTCACAGCTCATGTCTGACATGCACAAAATCCACTGCTTCCTTCATAAACAACAATCTTCTGTCGGTCAGAACTGAACCAGGACTAAACCAGGGCTAAACCAGGGCTAAACCAGGGCTTAACCAGGGCTAAACCAGGGCTAAACCAGGGCTTAACCAGGGCTAAACCAGGGCTAAACCAGGGCTTAACCAGGGCTAAACCAGGGCTAAACCAGGGCTTAACCAGGGCTAAACCAGGGCTAAACCAGGGCTTAACCAGGGCTAAACCAGGGCTAAACCAGGGCTTAACCAGGGCTAAACCAGGGCTAAACCAGGGCTTAACCAGGGCTAAACCAGGGCTAAACCAGGGCTTAACCAGGGCTAAACCAGGGCTAAACCAGGGCTTAACCAGGGCTAAACCAGGGCTAAACCAGGGCTTAACCAGGGCTAAACCAGGGCTAAACCAGGGCTTAACCAGGGCTAAACCAGGGCTAAACCAGGGCTTAACCAGGGCTAAACCAGGGCTAAACCAGGGCTTAACCAGGGCTAAACCAGGGCTAAACCAGGACTAAACCAGGACTAAACCAAGGGCTAAATCAGGACTAAACTAGAACTAAACCAAGGCTAAACCAAAGAGACTCACAGCGTATGTCCAACGTGCAAATATACCAGAATAATTAGGATTATTTAAAATGTTAGCAAACAGCATCGGTTCTCTGATTTATATAATATTAACTCCAAAATAGTTAAAGCCCCACTGAGTAACTTTCTAGCCAGATAACAGACTAAAATAAAAGCGTGTTATTGTCTTTGTTCCAGTCTGGATGTTTCTATTGCTCTGAAAATATCTGTCCTTCTTCTGAGCAGGACTCTTATTTGGCAGGAAGAGCGCCTCCTCCTCCTGCTTGTTTCTATGGAAAGCTGTTCCTTTGGCTATAATGTTCCACAGTATGGCATAAACCGAAAGTTAAGAACGTAACTACGGTTCTATGAATCCCGGATAACTGCCAGAGGGCCGCTGTCAATGGGGATGAAATAGACTTTATCCTTCTCCAAAGGTCCAGAATATGGTTTGAACTTTCTATCTCCGTGGAAACAGTCAGGTGACATTATTTTAACTTATAGTGTAGTTTTGTTTGTGACAGATGCAAACGCAACTCATTTATTCTCACAATAATCTTGACAAGACTAAACTGATGTGGTGACGTCCCCGGAGCCGAATGATGTAAGAGACGCTTAGACTTGGGCAGGACTGACCTCAGGATGTGGGTTAGGTAACTGTGTTCACTGCAGTTTAATGGAGCGTGAACTCCGGCTCCGAGGGGCCAAGGCTCTGGAGGTGAACGGGTTAATGAGGCAAAACGACTGGAAACATCAGGACAGAGGCTGTGTGTGCGGAGCAGCCCAGATCACAGCTTTTCTCAGGGACTTTAGTCAAAACCTGAAAGAAACTGTTACTAGAATCATACTGATGCCTGTTCGTGTTACTTCTAACCTTCTCTCCCTCTCTTTCTCTCTTTCTCTGTCTCCGTCCCTCTCTTCTTTCTATCCTCTCTATCACTTCCCTTTCTCCTGCTTTTACCTGCCATCCTTCTTTCTCTTTCTCCCCCCTTTCCCTCTGTTTTTTTCTCACCCCTACTCTCTACCTCTCCCCCTTCTCTCTCTCTATCCTTGCCTCCCTCCACTCTTTCTCCCTCCTGTTATCCATACATTCTTATATCCCTCCTCTCTCTGTTTCCCTCTCTTTCTTGTTCTCTCTCCCTCCCTCTATCCCCCTCTCTATCTCTCTTTCCCCGCTCTCTGCCTCCTTCCCACTCCCCCTCCCCTCTTTTCCCCCTCCTCTCCCTCCTTCTCTCTGCCTCTCTCTATCCATCTTTCCCCTCTTTCTCACCCCTCTCTTCATCTTTCTCCCTCCCTCTCTCTCCCTCTTTTCCTCTTCCTCTCCCTCCCTCTCTCTGCCTCTATCCCTCTTCCTCCTCTCTCATCTCTCCCTTCATCTTTCTCCCTCTCTCTCTCTCCCTCCCTCTCTGTACCTCTCTCTATTCCTCTTCCCCCTCTCTACCTCCTCCCTCCTTTCTCCCTCTCGTTCTCCCTCTTTTCCTCTTTCTCTCCCTCCCTCTCTCCTTACCTCTCTATCCCTCTTCCCCCTCACTCTCACTGCTCACTTCTTCTTTCTCGCTCTCTCTCCCTCTTTCTCCTGCCTCTCTCTGCCTCTTTCTATCCCTCTTTCCCCTCTCTCTACCCCCTCCCTCCTTCTTTCTCTTTCTCTCACCCTCTTTTCCTCTTTCTCTCCCTCCCTCTCTCAACCTCTCTCATCCCTCTTCCCCCTCACTCTCACCGCTCCCTTCTTCTTTTCGCTCTCTCTCCCTCTTTCTCTCTCTACCTCTCTCTATCCTTCTTCCCCCTAACTCTCACCGCTCCCTTCTTCTTTCTCGCTCTCTCTCTCTTTCTCTTTCTCTCCCTGCCTCTCTCTATCCCTCTTTCCCCTCTCTCTACCCCCTCCCTCCTTCTTTCTCCCTCTCTCCCTCTTTCTCTCCCTCCCTCTCTCTACCTCTCTCTATCCCCCTTCCCTCTCACTCTCACCGCTCCCTTCGTCTTTCTTGCTCTCTCTCCCTCTTTCTCTCTCTATCCCTCTTCCCGCTCTCTCTCACCGCTCCCTCCTTCTTTCTCCCTCATTCTCTCCCTCCATCCCTCTTTCTCTCCCTCTTTCCCAGGTGAGGTGTATGATCTTTTGGGACAGTATTACATCGCTCACATTGAGAACTGCTCCAGTCGTCGTCCTGAAATCAGCCTCTATTCTTTTATTTACAAAACCCTGCGCTCCCCTGGCTCCGCCCCTCACGGCTCCTCTGGCTCCTCCCGTCATGGCTCGTCTGGCCCCGCCCCTCACGGCTCCTCTGGCTCCTCCCGTCATGGCTCGTCTGGCCCCGCCCCTCACGGCTCCTCTGGCTCCTCTGGCCCCGCCCCTCACGGGCGCCGCCCCTCACGGCTCTATTCTGGAATCAGCCAAACTATAGACCCTTTAAAAGTTTCTAAACAAAAAATACATCGTAAATTCTCAAATGAAGCCAGTTGGAGGTAACAGTGAAGTGAAACATAATGCAGTTTCAATAGAGAGACTGGGATTAACTACAGATTATTATTATTATTATTACTATTATTATTATTATTATTATTGTATCTTATGCGCTTAACAAATGTGATTAAAGATGGGGTATTGTTTTGAAAATGTTATATTCGCCCAAAACCAAGTATTAACGTGTTTTATAAGTTTCACTTTCATTTTTGACGCTCTGAGTCTCCCCTCCCTTTGCTCTCTGTGCTAAGTCCCTCCCCCTTCAGAGCTCTATCATGACACAATCAGCTGCATCCCACTAATGAAACTACTGCACATCACATCAGGTTTGTCAAGTTGCTGTGTACAGCTTTGTATCATCTTTTTGTATATTTATGGAGAATTGTCGTGTGGGAGCATGGGTGACATAGGCTTGTGGGCGGAGCCTTGTACCATGCTCGTAAGCTAACCATAAGCAGGGTTTGAATAGGGCCCGAGAGAGATCGCTAGATTACTCAAACATGCATGGACGACATCTAAAACCTCTCGATTTTGCATAATACCCCCTCTTTAAGCAAAATTTTGATTTTTAGGTTTTATTGGGCAAATATTTAAAAAAATGTTGATCCCACAATAGTTTTTTTCATTGTATTTATATATATATATTACATAACTTCCAACAAATGATATGTTTGTGAAGTTCAGATATATTTTTGTCTTGAAAATATAAGAAAACGTTTCCTTCCTTTGTGATAGAGAAGCAAACAAACTGACATCTGCAGTCAGAAAATTCAAAATTCTTTCTTATTTTACGTTTAAAGACCAGTTCACCCACAGCGTTTAGAGCCGATGTTTGGTCACTTTTGAAGCTGTATTATGGTCCTCTTCACTTTCCTTTCACTCTGATGACATTTTAAAGACATTTGAAAGGTTCTATAAAACTCTACAAACTGCATTATTCACCTGATTAGTTCCTGCCTTGTTTCAGGTCTTCATATTTAATACATGTTTAGAAAGAAATACTACGTTAGTCCTGGAGATCAAAGTGTGTTTTTAGATTTCAAATGGATCAGTTTATATTTTTTCATGTTACTCGATGATTTCAATAAAAAACGGTGAATATAAACCCTGGTACTTTTATTTTTGTTGATGTTTTAAGTCTAGAGCAATTTCCATTTCTATCTAGTTCATATTTGTAGACGTCTTTCCTGTTTATCCAGGCGTAGGACCAGTGGTGGAAGGTAACAAAGTACAAGTAGTAAAGTACTGTACTTAAGTAGATAGCTATCTGTACTTTACTTAAGTACATTTTACAGCGGATACTTTTTACTCTTACTTCACTACATTTGAGAGCAGTATCTGTACTTCCTACTCCACTACATTTTTGAACTGGACTGGAAAGTAAAAAGTACTTTTCATATGATTTGAGGGGTTATTTTTACCATGTTCGTGGAAACATCCTGACTAAAGTTTTCAAGTTCAAGCTTCGGCTTTGAGGAAAACAAAAATAAACACAAAATTTATAAGAAAAGGGAAGAAATTGATTCATATTGTTTCTGTCTGTTGTTACTCTTAATGTACATTTTTAAACGGGTACTTAATTACTTTCACTTGATACTTTTACTTGAGTATCTTTTTTCCTCGGTACCTGTACTTTTACTTAAGTAACAAAACTGAGTTCTTCATCCAGCGCTGCTTAGGACTCACTATAGACATTAAAAGTAAAGGATGTTTTAGGCCGATCACTGATTTGATCATTGGAATTTTGAATCAGCCGATACCGATCACATGGACTTTGATATAAACATGCAAACTATTTTATTTGAAAAAAAAAATTAAGCTTTTGATGATATGAAGTTCGACCAAAATCTAACTAGTTTTTGCATCAATGAAGTTTTGCTGCCAGTTTAAGCCAATAATGTTCCTCTAGCTCCCCCATCTGTTACATATGTGGAAATCGATCCATCTGATTGGTCCATTTGCCGATCACATTATTTTACCGTGATCGGGAGCCAATCGATCGGAGCAGCTTGAGATATATTATTTTTTGTCTAAACTGCCCAGCTCTTTATTAAAATCCTCATTATTTAAAATGGTTTGGTCCGATGGATATTTTCCGCCAACATCGATATCCCATATTTGCAGATGTGGAGGATCCATAGCGTAGCATAGAGCTGGACCTTAACGATGATTGTGTAAACACGTCGGAGCCTCATTTCTATTTCCATTGGGAAAAGAAAAAAAAATCCATAGAAAAATATCGGCCTGATATTTACAAGATTTTTCCAATTCCAATATTTGAAAACCTCCCCCAAAATAAACCGTAGGATTTACTAATATAATGTCCATCTGTGTTGGATATATTTGTTTATACATCGTCAGAACTATGTCAGGTTAGACTCATTTTACTGAAACACACTTAAGATCTTTATATTGAAGATTAAAATGTTACTTCCTGGTTGGAAATGATGACATCACACTAGAGAACCTGGACCAAATCGCCGCTAATGTCGCAGAGATTATCATCTGAAGAGTTCATTTGCAAAAACAGATAAGGCAAATTCAGATTACAGATTGATGTTCAGTCGGGTCCCCACGTCCGCCGTTGCGTCTCGAGTCCGGTCAAACGTGATCGTCCAATCAGATTTGTTTATTTCAGTGACTCGTGTGAAACGAAGGAGCTCATTGGTCACCTGTGATCTACAAACAAAATCACGTTTCTCTCACTTCAGATGCCAGATGAGTTTAGGGCTTCTGCAGAAATCCGCCATGTTTTTCAGCCCCCTGTGAGATTATATGACTTTATATTTTCTGATACGTGCGTGTCCCTGATTGGCTAATCCACCTGTCAGTCACGCCCATCTGAAAACGAGCAGATTCACCGGTGACCAGACGCGCATCTTCTTAAAGTAAAGTAACAAGTGTGAGTTCTGGATCCCAGGCAAGATAAGAGCCATTTGCAAAAGTCATTGAAGTTTACTGTTAGTATAGTCATATTTTCAAAAGCCAAATGTGTTTTACTGCTGTCAAAATAAAAAATCCCATCCCTTCTTGATAAAATCCACTGTACATTATTGTCATTAATATCTGTAGAAGATGGTAACAAAAAGAAAAAAAATGGAGATATCAGGTTTTGCCATTGAACCCTTCATTAAAAAAATACAAATGTAAGAAAATGCCTTTATTTTGTTTCAAATAATGTTCAAAAAAAATTGTTTGTAACATGTAAATTGTGCCAAACTTTTGGGCAGAATTCTCCCATCGATGTGTGTTCCTCTGTTTAACGTGTATATTCTTCATCTTTTCTTCACAAATTGCTTCTTGATTTGTGTAAAATTCATATATACAGCAGATATTATCCATTCAAACTAAGTACAATTTGAGAATCATAAAAAAAAACGCTTTAACCTGGAGAATAGACTTACGAAGTTTGATCCAGTGTAGATGGGGCCAATGGGTTCGGTCCATGTTTCGAGGAGCAGAACGAGCACAAATGATAAACGATTCTAACTGTTCTGATTAAAATCCAGTTCCTTACACAGCCCTTCTACCTGATCCATCCATATTTGTTCCCTTTAAATGTGAAACAGCCTCAAAAGCTCCGCTCCTTCTGTTTATTTACAGGTGAAATCTGGTTCACGACCGGAGCCTCGTTCAGATCCGATCCTGAGTTTTACCCGTGACGTAAAGGTTGCGTCTGTCTGCAGTTTGTCATGTTGACTTTTACACTGGGCTTTAATGAAGTGTCAGAACAGCGATGCATTCAGAGGAGAGGAGGAGGAGGAGGAGGAGGAGGACTCAGGGAGGAGCAGAGTCTACGGTGGCTTTTAATGTTTCCAATCGCGTTTGAGATAAATGTGTTTTTGTTGCCAGATATTGTGCTGCAAATGGGCAAGATCTTGTTGGAAATTGGTTTGGAATGACTCGACTTTACAATGTAGAATCTGGTTTTGTGTGGTTTAGACTAAAGCGCACTGTGGGACTTTTCTCGTAGCGTGAGTAAATCCCTCCGTCCATAGTATAAAGCAAGAAGGTCCCAGGTTCTGCATGGAGTTCGCATGTTCTCCCTGTGAATTTCTGTGTGGGGACAATAAAGTGCACCTTAACCATAACCTCCTTCATTTCAGATGTGTCACTGAAATGAACAAATCTGATTGGACGGCCGTGTTTGAGCCTGGCCTGAGACGCGCTGAAGGGAGCGGTGACCAGACTCATATCCCTCTGTATAAAAACTACAGACACATTTCAGTCTGGACTTGTCAGGCAGTTACGTACGACACCTTTAAAGTGAAAGCTGGAAAGTGGAGCCATTATTCATCCCCGAAGACGTGACTGTTGTAAAAAGGACTTTAACCCGTGAGCTGTATACGTAAATGGACGTAGCTAACCCGCTAGCCGCCGCGTTCCGGCTCCATCGACTGGTTCCAATTCACTTTCTATTGAAAAACTGTGGCCCCTCTCTCTGTAACTGCTGCTGTCAGACTCGTCATTTTGGTCTTAAAATGTCCGTATTAACCCGCTCTACATGATCCTGGTGTTTTTATTTCATGATTATGTCCGTAAATTAAGATAGGAACATTAATAACGTCCCCTATAACTGCTCTGGCCTCGATGAGCTTCATTTGACTGGAGCCGAACGCTGTGGGTGACGTCACACTCACTTAGTCCACTTCTTTAAACAGACTGTGCTTTAAACCATAAGATTAATATGACAAGTTTGTGGAGCTGATCCCAAACAAATAATGAGAAGGTTCAACATTTGCGGATCAGAAGTCTGGAGATTTCTTTAAAAACAGTGAATCTCCCATAGAGTTATACAGAGTTATATAGGCCCCGCCCTCCACCTGAAACTATGACATCATCAAATAGCGGCCTTCTTTATGCAAATTCAGCCACGTTTGACGACAGACGCAGAAAGTGAACATCTAGCCATCCAAAATGTCCGCCTCTGGTTTGAAGAGCCCGTCGTCTCAGGCCTCAGACTTAACGAGGTGTCATGTTACGTTTAAATGAAAGATTTGGCCTTATTAAACCAGGGCTCGGGGACAGTGGAGAGATCACATAGACTCTTAGCTTGTATTTTCATATAAAAGTGAGATATTAAAGCTATTCAAAAGAAATGTATTCAGAAAGTTCATTCATACAGCTGTGAAAGGCGGTTTAAAGCCACAGTGTGTAACTTTTTAGCCAAAAAACTGACTAAAATGTGATGTTTCATGTGTGTGTTTATAGCACAGGAAAAACATGTGAAAAATCATGTGTCGTCACTGTGAGCGGCTCGCATCTCCACAAACCTGACTCTTATTTGACCTGCAGGAGGGCCTTCTTTTGCTTGTTTCCATGGAAATGTTGTTCCTTTAGCTATTATATTTCGCACTATTTCCATGTAGAATGTTCCGAAGTATGGTTTTAACTTTCTATTTCCATGGAATCATGCAGGTGATGAGCCATCTCCAGAAAGTTACACACTGTGGCTTTAAATTTCAAAACTAGAAATTATTGACAAAGATCTATTAAAAGCACCAGATTTGTGCAGGTCAAAATTTGATCTCATCATTGATTAAAATGATTCAAATTCATTAAATTATTTTGATTTTTGGGATTCACCGATACGATACTGATACGATACTGATACGATACTGATACAGAACATTTTAGTTTTTTTAGTTTAAAATTTTTGGCAGACACTTGAAGCCAAAGTATCGACGTCAATATCGGAGCAGAACATGCTGGATTGGTACATCTCTATTCCTTTTTTCTCCGTGGAGACCAGCAAGTGACAACCACCAGGCCAAGTCACGCGTCAGATCTGTGGAGAGGCGACCCCGCTCACAGAATGCATGTTTTTAGGGTCATTTCAATCAATAAAACACCTGCGATTGAATAAATGCAAGATAGATACGTTTAATGCCATACTGTGGAACATTCCAGGCAAGACAGTATCATACACTGACGCAAACAAGTGGTGGATGCCCTACCTGAAAAGTTCCATAGTGTGGCTTTAAATGTGTGTAGTAAGACAATAGAGTAAAAGGCCGAGCTCCTCTCCTGTTTGTAAATGTCAAAATGAAACTGCGGGTTTATTTTAAATTCCGTTTGATCTCAGCACGTTTCACAGACCTCCCATAGCCTCCCTCAGAACAGCGCCCCCTGCGGTCGGGCACGCTACACACACAGAGTAAAGAGGGATTAGAAGGTAAACGACCCGGAGCTGTGCCAATGCTAGAACTACACGTACGGTTTGGCTAACGTCTTAACAGCTGGATCCCCACGTAGCAAATGAAGCTAATGATTCTATAATTAGGTTTCTTTAGCAGCTGGAAAATCAATACACGCTAACGCTAATGCTAACAAGCGGCTATGTTTGGACTAGCGCACGTTTCTATTTGCGCTTCAGGTCTATTTTAGCTACATTAAAGGGACAGTATGTAATATTTTGATTTAAATTTTCATGAACTTGACCTAAACATGAATCAAATACAGCTTTTACTGATAACAAGTGTAATGCTGGTTTATTCTTAATCACAAAAACGTTGGACCAACTTGTTTATGTTATAATTTGGCGTTTGTTTATCCAATCAGAAAGCAGAATGAGGGTCACATGACTCTCTCATTTGGGTTGCCAGTTTCAAAGCTGAAATTCAGTTGGTTTAAACCTAAAAGAACTCCGTCTGATCTGAATCATCATTACCTAATATGTAACTCTTGTTGTTTAGGGTCCATCACTGACTTGTTTCCATGGCGATGTTATTGCCTTGCCTGGAATGTCCCACAGTATTGCATTAAACATATTCATCATGCATTTATTCAATTATAGATGTTTTAATTGCTGAAAATTTTCACCTGGTGGCACTACTACCTTCTTGTTTCCATGGAGATTCATACATGTAATGTCATGCTGTGTAACATTCTGAGCAAAGCATTGACATCTCTATTAAGACAAGAAGGTATCAGACCCCAAACAAGAAAAGTTCCACAGTGGACCTTTAGTTTTTATGCAGTGTGAAATAAACAGTCCAAACACTGCATAATGAAACAGTATAAATAATTGAATCAGGGATAATTATAAAATGATAATTACTTTTGGTGACATTTTTGGAGCTAAACCTCATCTTTGTTTCCAATAAGGCCTCTCTGCTCTTCTATTATAAATGTTTGCCCTGGTTACATCTGCTTTCTTCTCAGATAATGTGGATCATTAGTGAGGTCTGGACTTGGTTTGGACCTGGTTTGGACTCGGTTTGGATCTGGGTCTGGACTTTGGACTGGACTTTGTATTTGCACCCCATTGAAACTCAGACGCAACCTCAGTGAGTTTGGTCTGCAACCGGGCCTCGAGCATGGACTGGACTCAGTTTGAACCTGGTTTAGATGTAGCTTTGGATCTGGTCTTGAGTCTGGTTTTGGGTCTAGTTTGGGGTCTAGTTTTATGTCTAGTTTTGGGTCTAATTTTGGATCTAATTTGGGCCTAGTTGTGGATCTGGTTTGGAATTTAGTTTTGGGTCTGGTTTTGGATCTGGTTTTGGGTCTGGTTTGGAATCTAGTTTTGGGTCTGGTTTTGGATCTGGTTTTGGGTCTGGTTTGGAATCTAGTTTTGGGTCTGGTTTGGATCTAGTTTGGGGTCTAGTTTTGGGTCTGGTTTGAACCTGGTCTGGACTCGTTCTGGATCTGGTTTACACTTGGTCTGGTCTTGGTATGGTATTGGTCTGGTCTTGGTCTGGTCTTGGT
>KN484700.1:0-16227 GCA_000787095.1 Periophthalmodon schlosseri
TCTGTTTAACTTGGATGCTGGTCAGGTCGAAATAGAAATCATAACACTCCAAAATGACATCCACCTCAAAGCTCATCAGTCTGCACCAAACTTTTGGTACCTTGTGGACAAGGAAAAGTACAGTTGTGTATGCACAGCAGCTTTGAAAATTGCCTGCTTTTTTGGTTCAACCTATCTCTGTGAATCAGCCTTTTCCAATATGAACTTTATCAAGAACAAACACAGAACACGCCTGACTGATGCACATTTACAAAACTCACTGAGAATTGCATTGTCAAGTTATTCACCAGATTATAATACACTGGTGAGCAAAATGCAGTACCAGGCCTCCCACCTACATAGTAAATGAGCAGACAAATCAGAGACAATACTTTCATTGATAAAACTATAACAATATTAAGATAAAAATGTTGCGCAAAATGTTAAATGTTCAGAAAGAACTCAATAACTTTTCATATTAAAATAAAAATGTTGCACAAAATGTTAAATGTTCAGAAAGAACTCTTCTGAACTGAAGAACTTTTCTGACAAGAAGATTGATGATTTCCTTGTCTCAAAAATGTTAGAAGTGATCATTTGCACTACAAATACAGCAGGTATTGACTTTCAAATGTTTGAAAAAATAAACATAAATAAATGTTTCATGTTTAAACATGTTTTTCTTACCATTATTGTTGTGTAAATCATTAATAATTGTGGAAAATAATTACTATTGATATGTGAGCAACCTCTTCACATAGTGTAATAATAACTACTGCAATTATTATTATCATTATTATTACTATAGCGATCCATGCAGTTTTGTTATTTAGGAAGTTTGTAGTAAACAGATCCTGTGTAGCCCTTCGTACGACTCAGTGCCTACGAAGTAGCCCTCAGCCTCAAAAAGGTTGGTGACCCCTGCTTTATATAAACTTAACTTCACTAACTTTTAGTCTTTTAGTCTGTAAAACACCCATTCAGATGTACCTGTCCTGCCTCAGCGCACACAGTGTGCACCTCAAGGGAAGGGGGGCATTCACAACGGTGTAAACACGTAGCTGTCCACACCACTGGCTGATTCAAAAACACATTTAGGCAACAGTGCAGCACATATTTAGCTACCGGAAATAAAACACATCTAATCGTTTTACAGGGATATTAAGACTACAATGAACACCTGAGCGCTGTTTAGTTTCCAAAAAATGTTCCAATCATTATCATTATCACCCTCTGGTGGCCTCGAGGCCCTAAGCAGCTGCTTAGTCTTGGCCTTATGCATAGAACTAGCCATTCAGAAGATCTACTTCAACTGAATGAATGTTTGGAATAAAATGCAGTTTCACTTGCTTCCTCTGCAAGAAATAAACATACACAACGACATAAATCTTCACTGACAATCTTCTTTGACAAAAACCTGCAGACTTTGGATGCACTCACCACAAATCAACACACACACACACGCACAAATGCTCACAAGAAAAGTTTACGTAGTGAACGTTTACACTCTATTTGTGCTCACTCTAAAAGATTATGTTCAAACACCAAGAGTCATGAAATCATAAAAATGCAAGAACTGTCCACACTGATCTATGGGACTCCAGTGGAACCAATCTATTAAGCCTGTGTGAGGATTGAGAGCGATTGTGCTGCGACAGAGAAGGTGATTCATGCTGATGTCAAAAACATTTCATTAATCAACACAAGTCACGGCCTGACGCTGCAGCTTAGTTATTGATCTGCAACATGCCCACACCTCCTTAGCCGTGCTCGGTACACACAACATCTGCCATGGCTGTCTCCTAAACAACCTAGTACAGTGCATGTTAAGCAAACCTATGTAAAATTTGGATTTTAAATTCCATAAACATGACCTAACTGTGTCCCTGATATGAAGTAGACATCAATCAAATATAGCTTTTACTTATAACAATTGTAATGTTGATTTATTCTTGATTATGATCAAATTGTTTATATTATAATTTGGTGTTTTGTTTCTTTACACAATTATCCAATCAGAAAGCAGAATGTCAGCTGAGTCTCAGTTGGGCTTTGCTGCTGAAATCCAGTTGGTTTAAATCTAAAAGAATCCCCTCTGATCTGAATGGTCACTACCTAAAGCCCAGCACCTGCAGTCAATCATTAATCTGTGCCAGTGCAGCCTCTGCAGCTCAGTGAGAGAATTCAGGAGGTTCTGAGTTTTCACATGAAGCATGGCCTGTCCATATATTGAGAATGAGATAAACTTGTATGTGTATAAGCAGGTTAAGGCACTGGCAACCCCAGTTCAGTTGTAACTGTAGTTCCCTTTTTAAAACTGTATGAGTGCAGGCTATCTACAGTTCCTTTAAATGAACATCTGATGGTTCCTCCCTAAACCCCAGCCCCTGCAGTCAATCATTAATCAGTGCCAGTGCAGCCTCTGCAGCTCAGTGAGAGAATTCAGGAGGTTCTGAGTTTTCACATGAAGCATGGCCTGTCCATATATTGAGAATGAGATAAACTTGTATGTGTATAAGCAGGTTAAGGCACTGGCAACCCCAGTTCAGTTGTAACTGTAGTTCCCTTTTTAAAACTGTATGAGTGCAGGCTATCTACAGTTCCTTTAAATGAACATGCATTCATTTTCACTAGAACCATACATACCTTGAAAAATATAACCACCTTCTTGATGCCAGAAAGCAGAGGAGATACAGAACATAATATTTGAGACGAGTGGCTGCAAAATAGTTGCATGGATAACTTTCAAACGTACGAGCATGCAGACAAGTGCAAGACAATGACATGTGAAAAGTGGGGGAAGTTACATCATGCAGGCCATTGTAAGGTTGTCCACTTATAAGAGCAAATCCAGTAAATCATGCATTATTACAGGGTGTTTTGTTTTTGGAGTTCCCCATAGCCTTAAATATTGCTGCCTTTCTCCAGGAGTGAGACACAATCATGCTTACCAAACAACAGATTTAGTACAGAGCCCCTTAAGGGCTCCGGGTAAGGAATTAAAAAAAGAGAATCCCAAGAAATAATCTTGTGATCCAGAGAAATTGTCACGTGATCCTAAGAAATTGTCAAGTGATCCCGTAAAAAGTATATCGTGATCCAGTGCAACTTTAGATAGGGCCTTTGCTGCGGCTCATGCAGTAGAGGTGGTGGGTCTCTGGGTGCACAATTCAACTGATTCAATGTCCACTTTCCTTGTTCTATATGTAGACTGTCTTTCTGTCCTGGTATGGGCTCTAGTGCGGGTCGGTCGGATGTTTGTCCAGAGGAGGAGCACCTCTGTGTGGCCACCTCTTGTGCCAAAGCTCTCTGCTCCACCACCTGAACTTCCCATATGTGCTCACGAGGCTGTGATGAGAGCACAGTGGAGATGCCAGGTTAACGAGTGCGTAAAAACCACTCATCTTTAAGTGTGCTCAGTTTTTTTAATCAAGAGAAGGAAATATCTGTTTATAAAAATATCTGGATTCATGTAGCCATGACCTAAGTGTATTCAGGGAAGCCTTTGAAGCAGGGGGCACTAAATTAGTGGAGTAGACAGGGTTCAGGGGAAGGAGAGGACCCATCTCCTCCCCTACAAGGGAAATTGCAGAATGCATCTGCCTCACCCTGCTCACTGGACATTGATGTGCACACATCAACTGCACACAGGACTCTATTGGCTGTGGCATTTGCAGAGTGGAGAGCAGGCTGAGGTGTGGCATAGAATGTCCTAGAGAGCACAGAAAGTTATTGGCATGAGATCAATGCAAGAAACTTTCACAGGATCACAGGATACTTTTTGCGGGAATTTCTCAAGATCACGTGATAATTTCTTGGAATCGATCCATAGATTTAGAAAGCATGCACAAAACTGACAATGTTTTTTTTTAATGAATATGAAAAATATTACCCACAAAAATGAGCAAATACTGAAACAAAATAGCTCATTGTATATGCAATGATTATGTAGGTAGTAAACAGCCGTTGAGACAATTAGCTGTTGAATTTTGGGAGATTTGAACAGTTTTAACATACGTCATTAAGTGAAGCAAAAACAATCTCTGGAGCATCTTGACAATTTACATTTCTGAATTATTTATAACTAAATTATAACTACATTTTTAATTAAATTCAAATGTTCCAATTATAATCTTTTCTGTATCCAGTTGCAATGCAGAGTAATACATATGTGGAAAAATAGTAGATAGAAAAGGCCTAGCTGCATCACATTTTAAGAAAACATGAGATACAAGAGATAGCAGGTGATTCTATAGTGAATGATTGTGGGCAATTTATTTTCAAGATCAGTTTAAACAAGCAGTGATCCCAGTGGAAAGGACACGGACCCTGACTCTTCTCCTGTCCATAGCACTGGTAAGAAAAAGTTTGAGGACCTAGTTTAGGACTTTTTATATTTTTTAGAGATTGCCTCCATCAAAAACATACACAAAACATACCATAGTTGTGTTTGTTATTCTTTATGGTGACTTTTCATAATCGTTCAGCCGACTAATGGGTGCTCTCACACCTATTAGCATACTGACTAGCCCCCTGTTTTCCTTGTTTAGATTTAGGTCTATGGATAGAGTTATAAATAGGAGATAAATGATGTCTAAGACACCCATTCCTGTTCAAAGATGGATTGTCTTTCCTAACAAAAATTGCTTCTTTAACTCCCCTCTCAAACCATTTCTTTTCTTTGGCTAAGATCTTTACCTCACCACACTTTTAATAGCCTTAATAAAGCACGAACAAAAATTTAATTCATAATGAACAAACAGTTTATTGAGAATGATTCGGGCTTAGGAAACCCCAAGCCTAACTTCTAATCATAACCCCTTAGTTAAAGTGGGACTAAGCCCACAACCACATTTCAAATAGAGCTGCTACACTTCAAACTCCGCCCCTGCAGCCATGTATTTGTAAACAAAAACACCTGGCTATAATCAGGCCAGCTGTTCATGATGTCAGCACAAACTTAGATTTAAGCGTTTTGACCAGAAAGCTCCAAATGTACCTAGTTTGGCTTGCACTAAAGTTGCCAAAAAACTACCACTTTAATACAATTTAGTAGTGGGAAAAAGTGGATTTAGTGTTTAGTTCCGCTTTAGGTAGTTACTAAATCTGAATCAATCTTAATAAATTATTATAGTGCAGTTAATATAAAATTGTGAAGATCTATATTTGCTACTGTCGTATCAGATCACTACAGCCAGCTGCTGTAGCCTGGTTTTTTAAGGCGGTCACCCTCTTCTCTGGGTGCAGTTCTTCTATTCCAGGCATGTTGTTTAATTATTCATCGCCCTGTGACGCAGAGGGTTATGCAGCCAAATGTCTGCACTGCCAATCGATGGTGAAGTCTCTAGACCATTCTGAAAACAGGGCGTACACAGCAGGGAGCTTACGGCTCTCAAAGCGCTACTGTCCAACACCCCCGCTTCACCTGTGTCAGCAGAGACAGTCACACTCCACCAAACCATCACTGACAGGGTGCACACAGCATGCTTTATACAGACTCATGCAAATATGTCACATGGAGCTAACTGGAGAGCTTCTATATTAACATTTGCTTATATAATTAATTGATTAACTGAAGCTATGTGATGAGTTTTGTTGCTGCAGACAGAACACATAAGAAGTTATTTATCTTTCTCATCATACAATCAATGTCAACTCGATTGGTTATGTTTTCTAATTCTATTTGTGCCCACTGCAGGCTGCCTTCAACAACTACAACATTATCAAACCCCAAGTGCTAAAATCTTCAAATATCCTCACAAAGCATGAATATAATTACTTTGATTCATAACATCAACACATCAGACTGACTGAAAAAGGGCATTTGTTTACAACTTCTCCCTGTTTTCATTTTCTTGTCTCAATCAACTGCCAACTGGACATAGATCTCCAGAACAGATTGAATCATAATGCTTTCAGGGCAAATGTTGTAACAATCACTGTACTGCACTCCTCTTACTTAATGTAAGAGGAGTGCAAATTGTAAACCACTTTCATAGCCTCATTGTGAAAATGTAGAGAACCAAGATGGATTGCTCGGATTTATCCAAAACCATTTATTTGTCCTAGTTTTATACAAGACATGTCCAGGTTTTCCCAATCCCAATTTTATAACAACTGACAGAAGAGAGATATAGCCTATTGTCATTTGTTTAACTAAAAAAAAGCCCATACAAAATGATAATTATTGAATAGCTTCTGAGGCTACATGGTAACAGGCTGCATGATGAGACGAACAGAATGCTGTGTAGTGAAATGCCAGGGCAGAGCTGTCATGCTGTAATGGAACACAGGTTCACACAGGTTTGTGATGGCTTCCCCATTGACAGAGACGTAATGACTTTGTTTGGCAAAGGTCAGCTGAGCAAACAGCAGCAGATGTTTAACATCAAACATGGTACATGATGCAAGGGATGTATAGAATCAAAACAGTAAGTCAGTAAGTGAATTAAAACTACAAAAATAGTGATACAGTGATAAGTATCTTTATGATGGGAAGACTGCACCACTGTACCAAGGACACCTCCAGCTTGGCTCTTGATGACTTTTCTTTGTGAATAGCTCTATCTGAACTACATCATTAGATACTATAGTACTCCCTACAAAGAAGCATGGTCAGATTTGAATGGACAATACTACCATAATCTGATGTGAATGTTCATGTCTCCGGGTCCCGTACTGACAGTAAATACACTTCTCCTGTGTTGGACATCCAATTTTCCATCTAGGTCATTTGAATTCCAATTATGCCCATTTCAATATTGCTAACAACATTTTTTTTAGTAGCTGCTTTGATGTTGTGCTCTGTGAACCAGCATCCGTTCCTCAACTCTGACAGCACTTTTGTTTGGGAGAGCCCACAGCACACACTTTCTGTCTATATTTAGCTCCATCAGGGCACACAGAGGAAGAAGGTGTACAGCTACTACTGCTCTTCGACCTCCCCTGAGTCAGACACAGCACACCCACCACATTCAGCCTGCTTCGATGTGATACTGGAGAATCAGATTACACTGTTACATTCAAACAGAGAGTGTGCGCAAATCGAAGCTAATGGGCTAGTTAGGCAATGTACATTCACATTTTAACTTAGCTTAATTAAACCAAGAGACAAGACAACTGACAGTGCCACAGATGTTCATCTCTACACAATTTCAACATTTTTGGACAACACCAAAATGAATATCCTTCCTTAGAATGTATAATTTGAACTAAAAGTGAAGTCCAACGAGCACTGGGAAAAGTACCATTTTGTTATTACCTGCTGCCTGGTAACAGCATCAATCTAATTACATCACATACCATGCATTGCCTTACTATGTACTGAAAATGTAAATCTTGACCAACTCATTCTTCTTAATGTTGTGCCACAGGTTACAATGGACAACATACACTATAAACCTCACGCTAGTTATGAAGTATACACAGTTCAGTGCTTTCAAATAAAAGGTCAGAACAACATCGTGGACTACTGCCCAATCAACTCTTTTAATCTGTTCAAAATAATAACTGACCAGTGAGCTTGTCCATTTCCCATGCATCATCGCTAGCATCCTGTACAAAGAATTCCTAGACCTCGTTGTCTCTATTCAAATAGGCATCCCAAACGCATTAGTGTACTGCTGTCTGTTCTGTGAGCCCATTTAGACAGTGTGGCCCAGACAGCTCCTTCTTCTAAAATTGAGTGTGTGCATCTGAGAGAAGGGAACACGGCACACATAGATCTGATACACTGGAGGAAAACAAGAGCTAGAAGCATAAGAAGTAGACAGTGGGAGAGGCGCCATCTTGAACAGCCCACTCATTTCTCCCACAACACACAGGGAAGTACTTCTTTGCTGCTGTTTTGTTATGGCCAGAAAAGTTGGATTTGCAGTGATATCAATAATACAAGTTAATATGGGACACTTCTCATGAGATTTGAGATGATGCTTTGGCCTGTTAGCTGTCAATAAATGGATTCCAGTACAATACATCATTAGTAAGTAACAGAACAGGCATAGATAAAAGAAACTCATCTAAACATCAATTATTAAATCTTTAGACAAATATGGAATTCATTTTCACTTTGTAAAACTTCAATGCAGTACCTGTTTTCCTGACTCACTGGGTACTATACATTTTCCTAAAACAAACATAATTATCCGTATATATTTCTGCACAATTAAACAGAGTAGTATTCAGAGCCTGTGGAATCTTAGAGAAAATGTAAATGCTGGAATGTTCTACGGTATAATGTTAAATTTATCTCCATGAAGACAAGCTGGTCAAGATAGAGGTCGGATAGAGGAGAGCCTGCTCGCAATGCATGTTGCAGTTGCACCTTCAATTGAATAACAATGCAATAAAGTTGAACACGTTTAATGCCATACTGTGGAACATTCCAGGTAAAGCAATAACATCTCCATGGAGGAAGTAAACACTCAAACTATGAGACCAACTGCAATTTGTACTACTTGTGGACTGCATGCGAGTTGGTTAGCAGTAATCCAGGGTTAATCAGAAGTCCAGATGGCCCAGGGGACACACAGGTTAACAGTTCACCCACAGCTTTCCACACCTCCACCACCGCCTCGAAGCATAACTGAATATAGCACACAGAAAAGGGCAGGTTAGCTTGGAAGAAAACGGATTAAGCAGGATCAGAAAAAAATACAATGTATGTTTACTTGAGGCCAGCCAACATCCAGGGATTCTACCAAGCAAATAGCATAGGATCACACATTTTAGATGATAAGCTTAAAGTCAAAGATGGAAGTGGAATTGTGCAATGTGGGAAATATTAATAACGCTGGAATTGGCCACGGCTAACTTTTAACAACACAGGGTCTCTCAGGGATGCTAATTAACGCTAACATAGAGACGCAGCCAAAAGTGTCAACACGAAAACTCCTACAGATTTAAAAATGGGAACTGACAAAGTTTGTGGCAGATTGTAAAAGCAACCCAAAAAGAAATTTGATAGTAAGCTGAATCACTGAAATGCTATATGTAAACTATTCTATTACCAGTCTCCATGGAAATGTTATTGCTTTGCCTGGAATGTTCCACAGTGTGGCATTTAACATATCATCTTGCATTTATTCAATTATTCAGTGAAATTCTTCACGCATTCTTCTTCTGTAAATGGGCTCACCAACAAAACACCTAAATGGTTGAGGTAAGATGGTTGAGGTAAGATGACCGAATGTCCATTAGCAAATAAATAAGTGTTTTTGTTTATAATTTAATAATAATAATTTAATTTTTTTTTACACATAAGCATTAGAAGAGAGCAACAGCGTTTTAATGACATGCTAATAGCCTTAAAAGCCCAATTTTTCCTGTAGTATGTTGGTTTTCTAATTGTCTCCACTGCATAAAACATATTTTTCAGACTGCACTGGAACAAGCTCTCGTCCATGTATCCAAGTCGTAGCTACCACATCGGCTCTCTGTCATATCGGTATATATAAGCAGACATCTCTCATCTCCATGTTGCGCTCACAGGGTCATCGCAATTCATGAAAAATGTATTAATAACACTAACACACAGGCTTTGGCCATCTCGCCTAGAGGGAAGAATTGTCAGCTATAATTGCATCAGAAAATGGAGAAAAAAAGCTTAACGTGCCCAAAGAACAATTTGATCAGAAGAGAAGTATGTCTTTCTCAACAGCTAAAGTACATGTTACATAATGATTTTTGCTGTATTATGCTGTTGTGTTTTGATTCATTAATAGAAAGGTAACACGTAACAGAAGTAATTGTATGTTTTGCCCTGGCTGTATCAATTCATAGTGTTACATTACACGTTTCAACAAAAGGATGATTTGAAATATTTGTAGCTTTTTGCATGAAGACAAGCAGTGATGGAGACTTTCAACTAATCCTACACTCAAGAGATCTGTCTCCTCCTCAAGAAAGACTGTCATCTGCCTCAGGGTACACACCACGCCTACATGGAGTACAGTAATTTCACATTATATTATGCAAATGTAACTTCATTACAACATATGAATTATAATGTAAAAGGCATTTTTTCAATCTTTGTCTCCATACACACAACCAGTATACATCAACTGAAGTCATTCCTAGGTTAGAAGTCTATAATTTACATATTTTGGCTAAACTTCGGTGAACTAGGGCTAGAATAAGTAAAGCATATTTGATCGTACTATTTTCCATACACTTGAAGCACATCCAAGCTAGCAATTTCACTTGTGCGTCTATAAAGTTTTTTCCATGCTGAAGACTAATTTGAATGTTAGGTGACAAGAAACGGTAACGTTTTTATATTTTTCCACATTCAAGGCACTCAAAGCATTTTACATCAAGGAACGACTCACCCAGTCACACACACATTCACACACCAGTGTACGCAGACAGCGGGGGAGAGGTGGGTTAAGTGTCTTGCCCAAGGACCCAAGAACAGCATTCATCTGTGGTTAAGTGCTTGCCCAAGGACCCAAGAACAGCATTCATCTGTGGGAGCTGGAATCGCACCGCCAACCTTCGGATCAGTGGACAAACACTCTTCCAACTGAGCTACTGTCACCCACAAGAAAGGAATATGAATGGTCAAAAGTGTATTTTTGTTAAGCTTAATGCTCAGGTTGTCAAAGTTTTCATGCATTTTTACAATCTGTTACAATTTTTGAGTTGTCATTATTTCAAGGTACATTTATTTGCCTTTGTCTTACAATCCTCTATCTATATCCTATGGTTAAGGTATGAGATAGTTAGCCTGACAAATCCTGAATTAAATTCTCTCAGGGATTTAGATATTTTTGTAAACTGTAGGAAAAGTGTGGAGTCTAGATTTCCTATGAGACAGTAGCCTACTAATTAATTAAATGGGGCATCCATGATCTCTATAACCAGTGAGGGGCTGGAGTAAGCCCAGCAACAGGAGCAATGTGCTGGGTAAATGTCACATGGGGAGTGCGCTACTGGACATGAGTGAGTCATCGTTGTGACCTGTACAAGGGGACAAGCTCTGTGCAAATGATCTGTTCTATTACAAAGTCAAACCTGTTTATAAGGTCACGGTCATTCTGTCCCACACTACCCCCACACAGGGAGCTGATTAGAGCTCTTCATTCTTTTCATCAACGCTATGTTAAATTTCAATGAGAATATCATTGTCTCAAGAGATGCAATGTCATGCACAGCTAATGCACATGTGTAGGGGTGCCCTGCCATGCTACATTTTACAAATAAAACTCTGTGACTGATCACATGGCTTGAGCACAACAGCTGTCAGACTGATTTAAACCCCTGGAGAAAACAGATGGGAAACACAATGTCATTTTCTCCTTAAGCACAGTTCAAGATCCTCCAAAATTTTGACCACGAGGAAGCACTGTGATTGCAATTAGATTAGCAATATATGTTTAAAAAGTCAGATTCTGTTCAGAGGGCATATTGTGAACAACTCCAGGAGTTGTGACATTTGACACTAGACTGAAATATGAACATGTTTGTAAAGGTCTAAACTGCAAGATATGATTCTCCTATACAAAATCAGGATATTTTGTTTTTTGCCGAGGTCATTCTATTATCAAAATACTTGCAGCCTTTGCAATATATTAGCCTTAATAGACACAAGATATTCAAGATTTTGGTTCATGTTCAACACAAAAGCTGTGTGGGGAGCAGATATCAAACTAGGATCTTGTTTGCTATGTTGTGAGCTGTGTGTTTGCTGTCTTTCTGCAAATCTCAGTTTTTAAGGAATTAAACATTTTTTAAACATCTTCTGAGTCAGTGAAGAAATCATACAATATCTGCCATCTGTTACTTGGATTATGCAAACCTTACAAAACAATTTGAGTGAAAGCTTTAGATGAGAGCACCAAATTGAAAGGAAATCTATAAATAATGCAGAGCTAGTGGGGTTAGGGCAGTCTATCAATAAAGGACAAATATGCTTTTACCTCAGTTTGTGTCACAAAATGCACTTATATACCAGTATCTTTTACCAAACCAGAGGCTGTGAAAATGTCATGCCATACTACTACGCAATGAATTTAATTTTTAAAAAGCTCATGATTCAGTTAACTAATCATTAATGATATGCTTGGGTCTTTTTAATCAAGAGGTCCATGTGGTTTGGAGCAGAATTTAGACTTTGGAGAAATAATTTTACTTTTTGTCTTAAATGGCAATAATTAAATGTCTGTATTGTTAATGTTCAGGAAATAATATTGTAAGTCATTTTGAGTTTTATTTCTTTATTATTTTGGCATATCACGTACCCCTATGCCACACTTTCTATAGCAGCCTCTCTTTTGATACAACACTGATTCAGATTCAGATCCTCAATTCGCAACAGCAAATGAAAGTCACCCGTGTTACTGCTGGTGCTTCTCTCTTGCACAAATCATTGGAATGGCTACTGTCAAGCTCGGTGTAGCACAGGGCTCCACTTAGGTTTAGGACGTTTCATCTAATACAATACAGTCTAAATGAAATGCAAATGCCACAACAACCTTTATTAGTTTACTGCATCAATTTATTGGTGCACGGAGACTATAACTGCTGGCTCTGTTGCAAGCTGTGGTAGATATGGTTGTGTAGCTGCCTGCCACCAATCAGAAAATGGTTTAAACTGCCAAAGAGTGGCGTTTTGCAGAGGATACAATGGATAATGCTGTTGTCATGGCAATGCTATGTAAAGAGAGAGAGGTATAATATTGCTAGACTAATTGATGTCAACATTGTAGACCGTACATTTAACAAGCAGTTTTACAGCGCAACTTTGCCTAATGCCTTCAAGATGATTTTACTTTTTCCATATTGAAATAGCAGATAACATAACCATTGAAGAATCTCTAATCTCTAATGTCTAAGGCCATGTAAATGTGCTGGCAGGACCCTATTTTACAGTTATACAGGCACTATTTAACTCTGTTATGACTATGTTTTTCCAGTTGATTCCTATTGTAAATTTTGAAAAAAAGGGAGGAGGGGGGCATTCCAAGTTTTGCCTGTCTAATGAATGTGTGGCTGCCATTCTGTGCCTACAACTTCTCTGACCTTCATCAATAACAGCCTCACTACAGGCAAGGAGGGTGAAGTGTAATGCCCAGGGGCACAATGACTCTATACAATGTATTGATGGCAGTGAGTTGGGCTTTACACTCCACCTAAAGATAGATATTTGGATGCCTTTTGTTTTTTAAAATACACCCTCCAACCTGAATGTGACAGCTTTCCACAGGGATAAACACTCCTGGCTGATCTGATAAAGAGGACATTTATCAGCTTTACCGTCACCAAATCACAACAAAGGTGCTGCAGCAGACTGGAGTGGAGATCTTTGCTGAGTAATGCTTTAGCGTTTAGCACCATGACTCGGCACGATATGCAGACGTGGTATCACCTGGGGTCCCTGTTTATAAATTCATAGTTTAATTTCATGAGATCAACTCCACCCTCTGCACTGGATTTACAGCAACTCAAATGGTTGTATAAATGCTGAGGAAAATACTGCCAACACTGGATTACGAGCCAAAACATGGATCATATGTCCAAACTATGCTCCAGTTACAAAGTGCTCTTTGATAAAAAATATTCCACAAAAATGTATATATCCAGAAAACATTTCTGAAAACATAGCCTCCTAAATGAGACATAATCGTTGTGGTGTCTACCCTCTTCTGTCTAGCGTTTTATAATTTAGGTTTCTAAAAATAGGTTTGTAAGCACCTGCCTGTCGCCTGGATGGTATGAACAATCAAAGTAAAAAGAGCAAAAAGTTGTTACCTCTAAGGACTAACTTTAACTCTCGATAGACAGAACAATGCAAACAACTGTAAGCTGTTTAATATTTACCTACACTTAAGTTTCAAAATAATACGCGTGTTTCTTCACAGGGCAAATAAATTCAGATGTATTCAGTATCGTGGGACATGAGGACGGGGCAGGCCAATGAGTTAGCTAAAGCCCTACCCTCTTTCCACAGGAGGAGCAGGTGTTGTCCACCTCCGGACAGCTGCATTACATCTCACCAGTATCCATAAGCGCGCACCAGGCTGCTCATACAAGCAGAAAGCTGCATACTGGAGCCGTACACAGCATCTTGAACACACTGTGTCACAGATATACACTGGCACGTTTGCTCTTGACCGTTATTTTCCTCGGGTGCATCGCAGCGGCTCAAGGACAAGCTGAGCCCAGGATTAAGAGCCACGGGCAGCCATCGAGCAGCGCGCTGTAGCCCCATTGGAAAAGAAATCTCGTATATGCCATGCTTAGCGCACACACACGGTGCATAAACAGCTTGTTTAGTGTAGCTGTAGCTGACATTCAGGCGAAGACGCTATCATCAATGCTTGCTACTATTCTGTTGAAACATAACGCCCGACATTTTGCGTCGAGGCTCTGTGTTTCTTCCAACGCTCCACAGAAACGTATAAGCCATGACAGTAGTCAACAGAGGAAGAGGATATTCCTTACCCGGGTCGCCATCTTCACGGTTGAGAGCTCGTCGATGCAGATGGGGTCAGTGATTCACAGGACAGTGAGGACAGCGGAAAGGCTCGCCTGCAGTTGGCTTTATAAGCTGGGGCGCATCGGCCACTGATTGGCTGCTCCGAGCGGAAACGTGCGGAAGACAGCAGCAGATCGTAGAGCTCGCGTGCGCTGCAGAGGCTCACCCCACTACTGTGAAGCTCTAGCGACAGAAAGCTTCACGTGGCCACGTGCTCACGGTGTTCAATGAATGACGTGAGGCTGCGGACAGCTCTCATATGCCAATAGAGCACACAGGAGGA
The DNA here is from genome assembly GCA_000787095.1 of Periophthalmodon schlosseri. NCBI lineage: Eukaryota > Metazoa > Chordata > Actinopteri > Gobiiformes > Gobiidae > Periophthalmodon > Periophthalmodon schlosseri. The sequence goes on from KN484700.1 coordinate 14,739, forward strand.
TATGCTAGCACCATGGACAGAGAAAGTGCTTGCCTAGCGCACAAAAACATTACAGCAATGATGCTAGCTTACAGCGAGATGCTCAGGCATACGGCCTAGGAGACAGTTGGAATCAGCATCATTATGTATTCGACTTCTGACATGTATAGTATTTCACGTATGCCTGCCATTAATTATTATGGTAGTCTAAAAGAACCATGCATGAGCAAATCTACTTGAATTTGAATGGTCCATTTTTTTTTATCTTGCATTCCCTGTTGCCAAAATTTTAAAAACCGTTTTGCTGCCCCCATGTGGCCAAACACATAATGGCTTGAATAGGACAGCAAAGGGAGGGTCAGGGCTACATACAAAAACAAAACTTCTTACCTGAGCACGGAATATATGGGCCACGAAACAGGCGTATTAGATGACACAACCAAACAAATGAAAAGTTAGTTTCGAATATTCAGGTTATTAGTGGTATGATTATTCTTCTTTTCTTCAGACCTGACCATGGGTCACTAAGTAAAATGTAAATCATATACTGGAAAATGCATCGCTAAATGTCTGAACAGTTCATGTCATGTGCAATATAAGCATAAGCCCTTTGTTTGAAATCTGTTTGTTTTGATCTGCTAGAGGTAAAACAGTTGCAGTTTAAAATGACATGTCCATTGGCCATCTGGCAAATTTAAGGACCTTGCTCCTAAGACAAAAACAGTAAAAACAGTGGAACAAGTAGACTAAAGTATACAAATTTCCCAGATATGGTTTGTGGGGGCTTTCAGTTCGGAATGATCAGATTTTTGGCTGTGGCAACAAGCAGCGCCCCCTTTGGCGACAACGCCAGACTGATATTCAATTTCTGAAGCTCGGCTATATTATTACATTTGAAAAATTAAACTAAGAGAGTAGGCTATCCTAAACAAACATCATGTTTGAATTTGAAAACAGTTCAAGCTTAGACTCTCGCGAATAGACGAGTAAAGGGAAAAATTTAGAGAACTATATTCGCATTACTGACGAAATGAAAACATTTTTGTTAGATAAACTAAATTATAAGAATATAACTAAAATATCCTTTCCATATACCTTCCATATTCCTTTAGCAAAAACACCACCTCGTTGCCAGAAAGTCCTATTCTAATTTATTCTTCAGTATTATGTGTTATAAGCTGGTGAACTCTCAGAACATAGTATGTGTTATGTTCAGGACTCAGGAGGCTTTACGACTGGTCATTCTTTAGAACAGGTTTCTTTAATGCCAGCAACTTCTTATATACGGTACAACAACTCCCGCTCATCTTACATACATGCGTAAACCAGTCTACGGGTGCCTGTGTGCACTAACTTCAATACATCACAGTATGCAAAGCGTCCTTTACGTCTTCTTCGCGCAGTCGCGCCGGTCCGGTCCACATCTGCCGCTATTAACTTCAGTACCACGGACAGCTCCCCTCCCATTGGCTGCGGTGCGCGCGCGGCTGCCAAAGGGCCCCGTCCCCCC
>KN484700.1:24930-78181 GCA_000787095.1 Periophthalmodon schlosseri
TGTTCGGAAGGGCTGATGGCGCGGATTGGCAGCCTTGCTTCTGTTAGTCTACCTCAGGACAGCTGTGTGGCTAGTAGCTTACCACCAAGTGTGGAGTGAATGAATAATGCAAGTGCTATATAGGACTTCAGTGGAATAAGTTTAATGTTGTGTATCTTTGAGGATTTCATATAGTGGTCATTGTGTGTCTCTAAGCAGTGCATTAAGTGTGCATAGATATTGTTCTGGCTGCATGTAAAGTATGAATCACTTTACTAACACTAATGTAACCAACACAAATACTTACATCACATACTGTTTAATAGCCTTAACTCTAAAGTCTTTTAGAAATGTGGAATCCCTCTGAAATGCCTTTGTCTAACATACCATCTGGACAGTATTAATTACATAACTCTTTCTTTAAATAAAAGGGGTTATCATTGCGGACTTTTGTAAAATTGTTGCCTAATTTTGACTTTCTGTCCTGTGTATCTTGTTGTTTTCATTGATTCACACTTGTTTATCTCAGGGCTGTCCTCTTCACTCTGCTTTCAAGAACGTAAACCAAGCTGCTGCTGCTGAGCTGATAAGCCAGCCAAGTCTGAGGAGCCCTGTAGCTGCCTGCTCATAAATGCTTTATTCCACTGGTTTCCTGTAGTTATTATCTATGAGAGAGGAGCTGCTTCTCTCACTACAGAGCCTGCTGACCAAATGACTCTTTATTGATCACAGAGTGGAAGACTCTGCCCATTTCTTTAATGGTACCTCATTCCTATAGATTTCACTGGTCAGATCAGATGGGCCTGCCTTGTTAATGTCACCTGTTGATAACATTATAAACACATTTACATGATTTTAAAGTAAAAAAAATACTAAAAAGAACATGTATTCACTCATGGGTTTTAGTATAGTACATGTCCAGCTGCCTGCGTTGCAGATCATAGGATTAGAAAAGTGTGTTATGTATGTTATGTATGTAAGTATGTTAGCTAAAATGTCATTATTATTTGTTTGTTAGTAGCTGGATTTTGTTCAGAGTACAAATTGTAAACAATTCCAGGACCTTTAACATTTGAGAAAAGACTGAAATATAAAGTGAATTTGTTTACACTAAATTACAGGTACAACAAGATTTTTCTTATATACTTTCTTATTTGCAGAGGACATTCTATTGTCTAAATAATTTCAACACAAAAGATCTCTTTTAGTGTTGACAAGTTTAATAAGAGTGACTTGTGGTTGGATTTCAATATTCCATTAAGTGTAAGGAGTCATTGTGTGATTTGAATGGAACTGATTTGAATATATGTGACTCATTCCATTTGCACTCTCATGAAATAGGCACTTTTTGAGAATTTGGACATTTCCTTCATCATTGTCAATAAAAAACTTTTAGAGTGGCTGCTCCAGATATTTGCTAGATTGGGAATTGACTTAGAAATTGAACTAAGACTTTATCCATTGTTGCATAGAACGTCTTATAATGTTTTAACCTTTATTTATACAAAGCTTCTTTAGTTATTTGAATAATAATCAACATGCAGTTACATTTAGCACATTTGGATAATTTTTGTCATTTAAATATGGGGTATTATGCGAAATCAAGTTTTGAACTTTCTACCATGTTATAACATTCTGTCATCAAAAACATGCCTGAAGAGGTTTTAGATGTCATCCATGCATGTTTGAGTACCTCAGCGATCTCTTCCGGGCCCTATTCAAACTTATGGTTAGTTGTAAGATTCTGTCCAGTGCTCAGCCCACAAACCTATGTCATCCATGCTCCCAGACATGAATATGCAAAAGCATGGTACAAAATGCATGGGGCACGCTGCTTGTGTTGTGATAGAGCACTTCCTTTGCACGCAGAGCAAAGGAAGGGAAGATTCAGAGTTTCAAAAATCAAAGTGAAACTTTGGGCTAATGTAGCATTTTCAAAACAATAAAAGGCAAGATGTTGATCTAAATAAGTTATGTGTTAGCAGTTAATGCCCCATAGAAGTAAAATACCTCCTCTAAAGAAAGAAATGCTATTTTCAATCTCTCCAGTATCTGTATTTGACACTTAAAGCACTTAAAGTATCTTCAAAATCAGTCTTCCAGGAAAAATTTAGTGTAGCTGTTATAGTATGACTACTGGTTTAGTGGTCTAATATCTGCTTATATTGACTTCTTCTCATCAACCAGTAGAACATCAGCTCCATAAACTGAAGCCATTCCATAGGCTTGGTAAGGATTAATTTAAGTCTTACCAGCTGTAAAAAAAAAACATGGGAAATAAGTAAAACATGTACTTGCGGTTAAAGATGTGTTCAGTGCATGTGGGGCTAAGAGAATGCAGTATAAGCAGATTGACATATGTGATGGTAAGGCACCAGTCTGACATAGCCATATTCAATTCAATTCATTTTTTTCAGTCTAGTCTTAAACTGTCTTACAGACTGAGAGGATCTGACAGGCAGAGGGAGGCTGTTCCATAATCTGGGCACTGTCACAGAAAAGGCTCTGTCACCTCTGCTGGGCTGCACTAACTCCCTCGAATAAAGTGGACCCATAGAGTGCAGACATTTAAACACAATCAATAACATTTTGAATTGCACTCAATATGAAATAGGGAGCCAGCACAGCACAGGCCTGATGTGCTCTCGTCTCTTAGTTTTTGTCAACAGACGAACTGCAGCATTCTGGGCATTCTGTAAGCGCTACAGGGAGCCCTGGTCCAGCCCCACATACAAAGAATTACAATAATCCAGACTCTACGTTACAAATGCATGGATTGCTTTTTCAAAATCTTCCTGTTGAAGCTAAGGCTTTACTTTAGCAAGGAGCCTCAACTAATATGCTTGTCCAGTTTGAACACAGAGTCCACAATCACCCCGAGGTTCCTCACTGCACGGCGACAACAAGAGGACAGAGGACCAATCACACTGTCATGCCCAAGCAGTGAGTTAGTTTGGCCAAACACCACAATCTCAGCTTTATTTGGATTTAAGTTCAGGACGTTTGTGCTCAGCTAAGACTGCACATCCCTGAGACAGTCTTGCAGAGCTTTGATTGTGGTTTGGCTGTCACTGGTGGTCACTGGCAGATATATCTGAATGTCATCGGCAAAACAATGAAATGTGCTTTCTAAAAACGTCACCCAGGGGCAGCATGTACAGAGCGAAGACTGCTGGCGCTAATGTAGAACCATGGGGCACACCGTACTCTAGGAGACACACAGGGGAGGAGTACTGTCCCAGGTTCACAGAAAAACTCCTGTCTGACAGATAGGATCGAAATCATCAGAGTGCTGTACCCTTAATGCCCACATGTGCCTCCCGGTGGGACAGAAGGATGCCGTGAACCACAGTGTTGAAGGCAGCTGATAAGTCTAAAAGCAAAAGAACTGCGGATTTCCCAGAGTCAACAGTTAAAAGCAGGTCATTAAAAACTTTTAAAAGAGCTGTTTCGGTACTGTGCTGGGATTTAAAACCGAATTGAAAATTTCACCAATTTTGTTAAGATTAAGGTAAGCCTGCAGTTGGTCATATATAACCTTCTCTAAAAACTTGGACAAAAATGTCAACTTTGAGATGGGTGTAAAGTTAGAAAGAATATTTGGGTCAAGATTAGGCTTTTTGATGAGTGGCTGGACCACAGTATGTTTCAGGGCAGTAGGAAAACAACCAGACATCAGAGACAAGTTCACAGCACTGACAATATAAGGTCCAGTCTAAAACGTCCTTCAATAGACGTGGAATAATATCTAGTGGACAAGAGGAAGGCTTTAGCTGTGGCAGTCTAAGATCAGAGACTTTATCTCTAAAGAATGATAAAAAGTTTTCACAGAATCTACATGAGGGCACATCAACATTTGCGTTGCATAGATGTACATTTGCTAATTATTGCGATTGTAATTCGATTTTAGTTTTCAAACCAAAACACAGTTTAAAGTGCACAGTGCATTTCTGAGCAAAGACTAAAATATCAACTGCTAGACTAATCATATGCATTTCAGAACATGTGTGCAGTGGTCTATATTACAGGGTTAGCATTTTTATACTTATACATATTTTACCCAAAATTATTTGCGAATTGGGACCATTCAAATTGCAATGTCTATTCAACTGCAAATTTGTGATTCATCTTGCAATGTTGTGGAATGCCCTGTGCAGTAAGACCAGGCTGAGGTTACACCTGGGTCATTTGAGATGAGCGATCCCTCCACTGCGCTCAGTTCATGTGATATCTGACCACAGGGCTGGAGTTGTGTGTTTAGGAAACCTCTTTGGAAAGTTGGAGAAAATACCTTGTGGCCTTTCAACATATAGTCTTTTGTGTCTAGACAGAGACTATAAAACTGACTCTGAGAAAAACATCTACTGTCACCAATTTGAGACAGAGGCATGTCACAGACAGTCCGCCCACCTAATATATAACGCAAACTGACACTGTTGTTGTTGATATCACTTATTCTGAATTACTACATGACAGTTTGTAGGACTGTGCAAGATCAAGATTCAGTGATTTCTAATTTTCAACGATATGCTTTGGCCTTTTTAATGGCGAGGTCTACAGCCAGTACTTTCAGACTTTGAGGAAGAAATGTGACTTTTGTGTTAGCAATGATTAAAAGTTCATGTTCAGGATAGTAATAGTAGAAAGCCATTTTCTTAGTTTTTAATAGGACAAAATAAAATAGAAAATCTTGATCTGATAGATATGAGGAAAAAAACGTGATATAGATTTTTTGTCATTTTGTCCAGTCCAAGTAGTTCTTTTAGTCTTTAAGCCCGTTCTGTTTGCCATTTACAATCGGTAATGTGGTGTCTTACCTAACCTTGTCATTAGCCTGTCTGCTGTAATTACAATAACACCGCTCCCTAAGTGTTCTGCTGTTTACTAGTGCCAGACTATCCTAATCAAAGGCATGGGTGAGGGGGATAATCGTCTACATTATAAAATGGACCTCTGATCCTCCTTCTGCCATAATCATTTTAATCTGCTTTTCATGTCCATTACCATCATGGCTGCATGGACATCCCATCAAGTTTCCTTGTGTGCTTCCTGAATGCAGCAGGCCACTGGGAAGACAATTACCACCACTGTACCATCATGCAACAATGACTAAGTTTTGATAATAGTTTTAGTATCAGTTTGTATCTGTTTTTTATACTTTTGAGAACCCTAGATGGTGTATTTGTTTTGAAAATCCCTAAAAATGTATGCAATATCTATGTTTGGAGTTGCTCCAACATGGGAGAATTAATTTAAGTGGTTTCCTGAGAGAGGCTGTGGATGCTAAATAATAAAATAGCCACAAGAAAGTAAAGCACTGAAGAGGCTATGTTTAGAGCATGGCGTTTGTCTGTTTTCATAGGGACAGGCTGGGAGGGGCTGTTTGGTTTTGCATATAATTTGTATAGGAGACATCAAGGAAGGAAACTGGCTTTAAACACACATCTCCAAGAGCATTACCTGCTCTTCAGAAAAAGCTGTCACACGCCACATAATTGTGAAAATCCAGTGCCAATATTTCTTTACAAACCACTTGATACTGCTCCTATTAATGCAAAAACATAGTAGTGAGGGGCTATTGCTGACTTTTGGTGGGATATACCTCTTAAAATTAAATTGAAGACCAAACTGATTTGAATTTATTCTTAAAATTCAGATTAAAAAATGGAAAGTTACACATGTGGAATAAAGTTGTTTAAACGGTTGAATGTTGTGAACAATACTTAATCCAAGTCTTTTACACAATCCAGTACAGCCTATGGACGCACAGTAGTAGTGCCCCTAAAAGAGCTGCAGAAGGGTCTTATAAATAAACCAGTCTATGTGGTGTGGTCTGCCTCATGTGGGCAGAGGGGCCTGGTGTTGGTTTATAGTGTAAGAGCAGTCCATATTCGGTCATTTAAGTTACTTTTTATGTACACATATGGGCTCAGGATGTGTTTAATCATTACGTGGTACTTGGCAGATATTGATTGTGTTTTCCCACTTCTTTTTGGGACTATGGATAACTCCCCTGATCGGTCAACAACTTAAGTGTAAAAGTACAGATGCTGGAACAAGTAAAAGTATCACATGAAAAAATCTACTTAATAAAAGTATTAAAGTGCATGTTTAAAATGTACTTAAAGAGTAAAAAGTAAAAGTATTTCGTGCAGATTTTGAGGTCTTATAAAACTTCAAATGTAGTGACTTTGATGAAGATTTGTGCTGAATATTGTTCATTAGAAACTGAAAAATACTTTTCCTTTTCAGTCCAGTTTAAAAATGTAGTGGACTAGAAAGTACAGATACCTGCTCTCAAATATAGTGAAGTAAAAGTAAAAAGCATCCACCAAATTTACTTACAGATACCTATATTTTTTACTTATGTACAGTACTTTACTACTTTTATTTCATTACATTCCACCACTGATAAAGCTATTCACAAACTAGACAAAAGGTAATGTTTAATGCATGTAAAAAAAATCATGATTTTTCTTAATACAATAATCATAACAATAGCATTTGATATTATGACATCCCTACTCATTTTTACACCATATTGTAACTGGCTTGGGTAATGTATATGACTTAGATGAACACTTGTATTACTGCCTGCCATAATAGCTTTTGAAAATATTTGTAAAATGTACTTCTGTTTTCACTAAACTTGGTTATGACACTCATTTTCCATTTTTAGTTAAAACCCAGACACTACAGGTCTGTTTAGTGTGGACAAAGGGCACAAACACATTAGCGTTTAGTGGAGTCTCTTGCGAAGCCTAACTCACAAAGCGTCCATTCATATTGCTGCTGCCTGCGCTCCTCCCAGCTGTAGAGAGGACACTACTGAGGGACAGGCTGGGTCAGCAGACAGATGTGTGCTCACCCAAACTGCAATAGCTCATATACTGCCACATTAAACCATGTCCCCACCATGTGAAATAGTACAGGAGAATTGGCTACACAAGTTCTTTTGGAATATGAGGGACTTCAGGGATTACATAGTCCAAAGTGCATTCTGTAAGCTGCTAACATTCACAGTGGGCAAGTGACAAGTTATTCACAGTGCAATAGTCTCTTAAAACAACTGTGTTTATGAAAAGTAATCATTTAGTAGTCCTTTTTTGTAATGCATGTTTTAAAAGCAAATATCGAGCAGACAAGTAGCTTTTCAACCAGGTTTTGTTGGGCTGAATGAGCGTCCATTTAATGTATTTAAGAATTGAACTGATAATCTTTTCAATTACACTTTTTTTTTGTCATTTTTGGTGCAATAATTGTAATCACGACTAAAATGTGATTAATTGCTTAGCCCTAAATTTTGATCTTGACCTAAAGTCCATCTTGTTGGCTTCTTCCCTTAGTCTAACATGCTGTGTTGGCATATCAAGCAGCTATTTCCTCTTGGTGCTTGTTCAACTGCTTTCTTATTTATTACCCACCATTGGGCGGCTTGTTTATTTTCATCATCTTTGTCTGTGGTTGCATATATAAGCAAGACATTGCTTAAATCTAGAGGCAAGTTCTATACTGTAACTTACTGTGGCAAAAGAGTAATGCTTTGTAATATGATTGTGAAGTGGCTCTTAATGAAATTGTGTTGCGAAGGGACTCTCAGTTCAAGCTTTTAGTAAATTATTTTTGTCAGCAGTCAAGTACATACGGAAGCATTTTCATGATCAAATATGTGATGTGGTTAGGTTGGGAGGGGAGTGAATAAGGGGTTACTGAAGCATGTCTTAAATTCACCCCAACAAAATACACTCTATATTTAGAGACAAGCAGGCAGCCCATTGTGGCTTGACAGGTCATTAAAACTTCACAATCTCAGGAATGCTCTCTACAAATTCAGACCAGAATCTGTTCAAACCCGGTGGCCTAAAAGTAATATATATTTGCAGTTTGCTGTATAGGCTACTTTATAAAGCTTTGTCAGTGTGTTTTTACTGCTGAGTACAAGGCCAGTGTGTAGGCCTACATCCAGATTATTCAAGATCATTGTTGCTGATTGCGAAATCTCACTAGAGAGTTGCAGAAGTGGGATTCTGTGCTATTGCTATATACTTAAGCTCAGAGGAATAGGCCTAGATTTATACATACACAATACTAAAACATGACTGAATTAAACCTCCAGAGAAGAGGAAAATATTGTTAAAAAAATGTTCCCTTGGGTGTAATAATTTGGGCGCATTTTATATGTTGTAAATATCAAGTTTTATATGGCCTACAGACTACACACTACAACACAACAGGTAGTTTAACTTTAAAAAGTGTCAATTATGAGTGGCTGAAGAATTGACAATCCTAAAACATGAACTCTGCACCAGCTATTGACATTTGGCAGCATGATGTTGCTAGTTGTCATAGTAACATAGTAACACAACATTTTGAATAAAAGAGAGCAAGAGTTGGCAAAAGAGATGGGAAAATTATACGACCAAAGACTCCTTTATTGATTTACTTTTAGAAATTTGAAAGATGATAAGATACAATATTTGAAGTTTATGCTGGTAAAATGGAGTTGAAATTTGACTAATGATTTATTCTTCAAATGAATTAATTTAAGTTTGGTATTTTCAGTGTTTAGACAGAATGTGTAATAACAATATGACACTGAATTTAATACAATGTATGCAACCTCTGTGCCAGTTGAAACCATAGAGCCACAGCTGTAAAGAGTACACTTTACCTTTAAGAAATATAGTTATGATTGGTTTGTAACATAGGTTAGTTCCTTAGTGTGGTCAGTACAGTAGCGTTGTTGTTCAGGTTTAGATGCTTTCCTCCTTTTGCAGATGTGACTGTATTTATAAAGAGAACAGACACAATGCATGTATGGGGGTCTCTACATCCAATGCTCCCTATCACAGAGAGGAGGACCACAGCCGCTCGGTAAGGACATGAAATAGTCTACTTTATGTCAGGCTGTGTGGGGACATATTTGCGTGTCGGGTCACTTCCTATTGTTGAGTGCCAGCATAAGGAGAAGTACATGTGCTGTGTTTGTGCAGAAGCCAGATGGCCCATGGTAAGGGTCAGTAGTCTCTATACAGCTCTGACTCAGAAAATCCATGGATCCTTGTTTCAGAGCTGTCAGACAGGAAAGTGACATCTTCGCTCACTCAGCTGCTTTTCTTTGAATTCACTACTCTTCTGTTAGTGTTTAGGTATCTTCATGTGGTCATATGTTATAAGAACTGTGGTCACTCTGTGTAAGACTGGACCTTTAACCAATTGGTCATACAATAATCTGTGTCACCTGATCAATGTTGTGTTAAACATAGCTACAACTTCAAAGTATTTGCATGTATTTGGCAGTCTAATATGCATCCGAGATAGTCCGATGCATCCGAGTCTGATCATTTGTATGTCAATCAACATTTCAAATGCTTGTCTTTGAAAAGCAAGAATAAAAACAAAAGAAGCTTACTACATAATAGCTTATAAATAGACAATGTTGTTCTTGACAAACTGATAGACGACTTGTCTCTGTTGATGTAGGATAACTGCTATATGGTAAAACACACAGAACTTATACTTTACGTGTGCACTAGGGCTGCACTTTTTTATTAATATATATTTTTGCTACATTTATGAAAAGTATTGTGATTAGATTTGTCATATATGGTTAAAAGTAGGATTCTGTTCAGAGTGCACATTGTAAACAACTCTAGGAGCATTGACATTTGAGAGAAGACTGAAATATGAATCCCAAACATGTTGTGGTCTAAACTACAGGATCAATAAGATTTAGTTGAGGACATTCTATTATCTAAATAATAGCGGCCTTTGCGATTTGATAACTGCACCAACTCTAACTACAGTTTAGTTTCCATTGTGATATATTGTGCAGCTCTAGATTATGCACATAAACGCATAATCAAACACTGGGTCTAAGTTAGGTCCTCCCATTTCTGACATCTCTCTTCCTCATGCACCCAGTAACAGTCCCAAAGAGTCTGATACAAATGTGGTTTTCTTCTGGTCATAGTAGAGAATGACAACAGCCTGTGTGTCCCCAGCAGCAGCCCGGAAGCACAGTGGCTTTCTCACTTACAAAGGCACACAAGACTGTGTGCGTGCGCGCGTGTGTGTGTGTGTGCGTACAAGAGCATGACGCTGTGTCTATCTGGCACTGAGCAGAACAGGAAGCTGTGAGGTGGGGCTCCAGTCCATGGCCAAGTTCTCCTTTTTCCTACACGCTGCTCCGTTCACTCATTCCAAGTTTAGAATCCTGGCCTGTGCCGAGAAGACCTCCAGGATTTGAATCAGGAGGGAATAGCAGCAGTGTGTGCAGTGGGCCTGGCAGTGCTGGTCTGTTGGTAGATATGGCCAGTGAAGATGTGCAAGAGGACTTACAAGTGGATCAGGCTGTCGCTGACCTTTTAAACACTGAACATGGTGACACAGAACCTTCGGTAGGCACTTGCACACTCAAAATGTCAATCTTTATTCCATCCATGGTTTCGATGTTGATTGTGTAGAGAAAATACTTATGTTGCACTAAAATTCTCAATTATATTTTAACATGCACATAAACTAAATTTCAAAGCAAACTGTGGTTCGATGTAGGCCTACTTGTGTTTTGCTTAGGCCATCTTAGCTTCCTGGTACACTTCCTGTAAATTGTGTCTTATGCACACAGTCTCTCAATGTGCTCTTCTTCATGTGATTTCACTCCATCGCTGTACTCTGTCATATGAAAAACTAGAACTTTGGTGGCACATTGGCTCAGATTTAGGGAATTTAACTAACACAGCAAAAGTGTTTTTGCAGGAGACTGTGTGGACCAAAAATGTAGAATGGTTTGCCGCTGAATTGATTTAAGTTTGCGACCTTTATAATTCAGGCTCTATTCTAATCTCAGATCTCTATTTTTCTAAATGTCAAGAGAGAAATGATGCCTTGCCAGTATTTGTGATGATCCTCAACTTTTTTGCCCCCTAAAACACAACTGCTATAGCTTATGTAGGCTTATGTAACCTAGCTAGTATATTAAGGTATAATTGGTCTATATAATTGAACTGTTTAACAAACGTCTGCATTGGCTTTCTTAGCTTCCTTGTTGACGTCTTGCTAGAACCTCTCCTGCCTTGCACCAAACCATGCTGACTGCTCACTCCTTTCTGCTGTTGTGATTTTGCCCTTAGCTCCACTGTTTGCTGTGAAACTCTTAGAATTCTGAAGTATTGTGTTGAATAGGAGTACGTCATGGTACAGACTCTCCCTTCCTGTCGCTCACGGTGCCTCGTCGTGCTTCTGAGAATTGACCTATACTGGCTGTGGCATCTCAATGCCAAAGGCCTGCCATGTCAACAGCGGTGTTGGCAAAGTTGGCTCTGGGCACAATCTTCTATATACAATGAAACATCAAGCTTTTAACACCCTTTAATTTGATTTTGATAATCACAAATTAAAATAGTGTTACAACTAGCAACACCATTTCATTAAGAGCCACTTCATAATCATATTACAAAGCATTACTATTTTGCCACAGTAAGTTACAGTATAGAACTTGCCTCTAGATTTAAGCAGTGTCTTGCTTATATATGCAACCAGGACAGACAAAGATGATGAAAATAAACAAGCCGCCCAATGGTGGGTAAAAATAAGAAAGCAGTTGAACTAGCACCAATCTTACAACATTTCAATGTTTTTACTATTAAGTACTTTTACTTTTGTACTTTGCTATTTGTCCTATCTAGAGGTAAGAGAGCTGATCCATGAATGCAATTTAATGACAAATTTTTAAAACACTAGATGCAGGATGTTTGTCTATTTGCATGTGTTTATTTATTATTTTTATTAAATATTTTTGATTATATATTGTTTAATTATTGATATACAATTAATCCATAGCTGTTCTGACTATTGGCTGATCAAGAAAATAAATATTCCATGCAGGGGTCTCCAACGTTTAGCTTGGGTGGTACCAGTGTACTATCAGTCCAGTAATCTAATGTATGTCTCTGCAGTCTGCACTGATAATCCCAGATGCATTTATTTGTATGAAGAAAAATAGATGGTTTGGAGCATCTCAAATAGGGTAAAATTGATTTAATTGCTTGTGAAAATAATGAATCTTCCTAAAAGTATCAAGAAAAATGCACCATGTTATATGTCTAAACTGTAGTTTGTCCACTTTTAGTAACTTTACTTGCATCTGTTCATTGCTCATCCTCCTCAAAGTCAAAACATGCAGGCTAATCTCCTCATGTTGAGTTGTGTAATGACATAATGTTGCATTAGTACAGCATGTTAAATCCAGCGGCCGCTCTGTGCTCTCCATCAGTGCCATGTGCTTGGCTCCTGACTGCTGCTATATTGTGGAGTGTGGTTGGATTATGGCCTTAATGAGAGCATCGCTGAAGCCCTAGCTTGCATGTAGCTGCTAAGAAGTTGTAATCAGATCTGCTAAGCTGGAGGGCTGGCTGTACTACAGTGAGAGCACCCAAGCACTATGTGTGAGAGCAGTCCTGTGAGGCCCTCGCAAGACTTACCTCTAATGTTACAAGAAAGTCTGAATTAACCTAAGTCATCCATCTCATATCTCTTCTCCTGTCACCCATCTCATATCTCCTCTCCTCTCTGTTCCTCTCAGAATGACCCGGGAGGGCTGTCGGTCCTGCAGCAGCTGGGCTTGGACCAGAGCTCAGACTTCTCAGACTCCAGTGTCCAGCAACGCCTGGACGAGCAGCGTGAGAGAATTCGCAGAGAGATCCGAAAAGAGCTGAAGATAAAGGAGGGAGCGGAGAACCTGCGGAGGGCCACTACAGACAAGAGGAATGCTCAGCAGGTGGACTCACAACTGCGCAGCTCTAAGCGCAAACTAGAGACTCTGCAAGCCCAGCTGCAAGAGCTGGACGCACACATTGTGGTCAAGGGACATGATGATAACAAAGGTATTATATTTTGTGGGATCCAATTGGAATATGTTTATTACAAAGCCAGGGTCATTTTAATAAATAAATAAATGAAGTTCTGCTAGTGAATTTGTTCTTTTTATGCAATTGAAATATTATTTAAACAATGTGAAAGTGTTGGTGTAACTACATAAGTGCTTTGTGCAGATGCCCCGCGGTCTCCTGGGTCAGTTGGCCGGACATCAGCCACTGAGCACAGGATTGCAGCTCTGGAGCGGCAGCTCAACATCGAGCTCAAGGTCAAACAGGGAGCAGAGAACATGATCCCCATCTATGCCAATGGAGCTACCAAGGTACTGTAACCTATGCCACTCTCCTTTATGTGACAACATGTGAAAATGCTTTCTTTTTATAGGTTCGGTGTTTTCATTGCAGTGGAAGTACCAGCTGCTGTAGTAGTGCCAGACAGTGACATTCATACTAAAAAATTTCTGAATATTAATAGCAACATTAGTTGGAATGTTGAGAAGATTTAGGCATATTAAGATCAGTGGATCCCCTTTTGTTCCCCTACTGCACACTGAATTGGTATTTAATTTTTTTCTGTCATTTTTTCCAGTAAGATGGCTTGCATTTTAAGTCAAATTTAAGTTGATTTATGCTCCTACTTTCTTTCATTTGTGGTGCCTTTTCTACAGGACAAGAAGCTTCTTCAGGCAACTCAACAGATGCTGCAGGACAGCAAGACCAAGATTGACATCATCCGCATGCAGATCCGAAAGGCCATGCAGGCCACGGAGCAGTCCGAGGACCACCACAGTATGATCCACTCATTTGTCTATCCCTCTTTTCTCCCACCTGCAGCTCTCACTCTCACACACAATGCATATTTAATGACAGGCGTGGTAATGGATCAATGTGCCTTCAGAACACACACACTGTCCATTATAGGCCTCTCTCAGGTTAGAGCCTATTGACGTTCCTCCGGCCCCTTGATGTGGGCCAGAATCTAAAAGCCACGGCTCATTTAGTGGAGGTTAGAGAGGAGCGGGCCGCGCAGGGAGCCAGGAAGCAACAGAGACTAAAGGTCTGAGTCAGGGATGACGGCAGAGCCAACCCAGGGAAGTCCACAAAAGGGTGCAGATGAAAGACAGAAGAGACAGGAAGTCAAAACAAAGAGGAGAGCTGCTGGGATCTGAAGGCTCTCTGTGCCCCATGTGGCTCCAAACCATGAATGTCTCAGAACTGAATGAGAATACAATTTTTTACACTGAGTATAACAAAGTATACCCAAAGTATAAACACATTTACTAATAAATGCTTGTCTCATTTGACTACAAGTTAACTTCTCGCTTTCAATTTTATCAGGATTCATGCAATATTACATAGATAGGTTACTAAAACCTACTACATATCTGCTTCATCTGAAAGTCTGTACATACATACATACATACATACATCACAATGATTGGTTAAATCTACCATGACGGATCAATAGGACATGTGTAACAGCTATAATGTGTATGCCCAGGTAAAGCAGACCTGTGTGGGGTGGAGCTGCGGGTGGAGGAGCTGTGGCATCATTACAGAGTGGAACATGCCATGGCTGAGGGGGCGAAAAACATGCTGAGGCTGCTGGGAGCCGGCAAGGTCCAGGACAAGAAGGCCATAGCCGAGGTGAGATGTTTGTGGAGGATAGAAGATAATATAGGGAAATTGCACTACTGTACCAAGGACACCTCCAGCGCAGTCCTTGTTGACATTTTAGTGCCGATAGTTCTATCTGACCTATGTCATTAGAGGTTATAATACTCCCTACAAAGAAGCCTAGCCACAGTTGAATGGATCATAGTACCTCAAGTGATGATAAATAAAGAGGCATTCATAGTCTACAGCTTTTACAGCTCTTCAGGCTACTTTAATTATTTCTACAACAGAAGTGAGGCTGCCGACCTTTAATAATATTATGCAGAAGATTATGGTCTGTTAGCACAAATGCACTTCAAGGTTGTGGTTTTTCTCCCTTTTCCAATATTGATGGTCTCTCTCGCTCCTTGTCTCTCTCTGTCTCTCTCTCTTTCTCTCTTTTTCTTTCTCTCCCCAGGCTCAGTGTGGTCTAAGCGAGTCCACCCAGCGTCTGGACCTCCTGAAGTGTTCTTTAGAGCAGAGACTACAGGAACTGCCTGAGGACCACCCCAAGGCCTGTCTCATCAAAGAGGAGCTGGTGTTGGCCACTTCCACTGCTTTCAGCAATCGTCACAGCGCCCCCTATGTTCACAATCAGTATAGCACGCTCAGCAAACCCTCCCCTCTCACAGGTACACAGACACAATAAAGTATACACTAATAAGTAACAATCAAGCAGGACCCATGCTTTATATAACCAAAATATTAAATTCAATGAGATATTTCAAGGAGGCTATTAAAACTTGGATGGTGAAGGTTTTTTTTACACATTCCTATTCTGGTAAACAGTTTGGTTCATAATTGTGTTGTCAAAATGTATTAATGCCTCCTCTCCTGTGTGTAGGTACTCTACAGGTGCATCTGCTGGGCTGTGTGGGGCTCCTGGAGATGGTCCCAGGACGTAGCAGAGGGACCCCTGTCTCCCTCCCCTCTCACTCTGTGGGTGACGGACGCTCCTCCTTCAAACTAAGTGGTCTTTACAGCCGCAGCACCAGCAGCATGAGCCTGAAGATCCCCAGTAAAAATGAAGAGCTCTCATGTAAGTGATGTCTCTATTCCACTATCCCAGGTGCTCTCAATTAAAGCTGTACTATGTAACATCCGGTGGGGGTTTGTCACTATGGAGATGTTTTTTGCTTTGCCTGTAATGTTCTGGTATTAAATTTATCAAACGTGCATTTATCCATTTACAGGTGGTTTTATAGGTCAATAATACCTTGAAAACATGCATCCTTACTTTGAACGAGGACTGGCCTGAAAATTTTCCTAGTGGCATTACCTGCTATGGAAATTTCATACAGTTCCAAGCAAAGCAATACTATCTCATTCTTCATGGAAACAAGCAGATCGCGGGTCCTCTACCAGAAAAGTTACATAGTGCACCTTTAAATAAAACATTGTCCATTTGTGTACCACAGCGGAGGTGAGCGCAGTGCTGAAGCTAGAGAACTCTGTGGTTGGGCAGACAGGCTGGAGGACTGTGGGTGAACAGGCCTGGGACCAGACTTTCACTGTGGATCTTGAGAGGGTAAGAAGCACTGTGTCTCATTCTACATGTTTTTCAGTTTTAACTAATTTTCATGTCAGAATCATGTGCAGACTTTAACATTACCCTGAAATCAAATTATGCTAATGTTTTCCTCATTCTACTATGCACAGTCTCTAAAAAATCTAAGAAAGTAACTAATACAAAAGCTAATAAAGTTTGACACATTTTATAAACAATTTTTCTGCCAGTGAGTTATCTAATATCTTTCTTTCTATTGTTCTTTGTGTTCAGTCCAGGGAGATGGAGATAGCAGTTTACTGGAGAGACTACCGCTCCCTGTGTGCTCTCAAGTACCTGAAGTTGGAGGAGTTCCTGGACAATCAGAGACACAGAGTCCAGCTGGAACTAGAGCCACAAGGCCTGCTGTTGGCCGAGGTACTGCCCAGAGCTCTACATCTGCTGCCAAATAAACCAAAAATAAGCTAGAAATAAACTAAAATATAAATAAGTGAATTCACTGATGATTTAATTCTTTCAGGTGACATTCTTTAACCCAGTGATAGAGAGAGGCCGCAGACTGCAAAGGCAAAGGAAGGTCTTCTCCAAACAACATGGTAATTACATCACATACAATGAGTCACTTTTTGTAGAATGCTTATCAATAAAACATAAAGACTAATTTACATTAATTTGAGGGTCAGATGGTGCAACATGAGCCATTAGCCATTAATCTCAGCCTTCTGTCTGTGTATCTGTGTGACCTTTTCATAATGTGACTGGCAACTTTTATTACAATTACATCATATGTCATAATGGAAAAAATGCTCTATTTTTTATGTTCTAGCACATTGGGGTTAAATGTAAACCCCAACTTCCTGTAAAAAACAAAAAAAACAAAAAACAACTTTAAATAGGGAAGTAAAAAAGAAAAATTATTTTGATTGTGATTAGAGGAAGCAATAGGAGCCCCAAAACATTGTCAGTCCAATGCTGAAATGTATGTGTCTGTATAGTTGCACAGTTTCTCTACTTTGAACTTGATACCTGATACTATTAATTATTATATTTTACATACATTATTGTCATTTTAGGTAAAGCCTTCTTGCGCGCTCGTCAGATGAACGTAGACATTGCTACATGGGTGCGGCTGCTCCGGAACGCTATCCCCAGTGGTAGTAACACCCCCACCTATACTCAAAGCTTCAGCAACAACACGCTCTCAAATAACACAGGGTATGGCACCAGTGTTTGGAATTTAGACAGTTGGAAATAAGGTTATGTAACGTTACAAACTTTTCACCAACTCCCTTGTGTGTTCCAGAGAAATTTCAGTAGAAAAGCTGAATTTGGATAGCGACTCTCCTCAGAAAGCAGAGATCAGGAGAGACACGGTGGACTGTCCTGCTGCGGTGAGTCCACAGAGACCGAGAGGTCAGGGAGTGTGATGACCATCTTTACACTATCACGTTACTATTTCACCCACTTCCTACCCGAAACCATTGGCTCAAGAACAGAACTCCAGTCATATGCAGCAAACCATAGTGAAATCTAATCCAGAGGAGGAGAGGGGAGCTGGAGAAAGAGAAAGGATGAGGGCAGTAATTAGAGAAATGGGGATCTCATTGAGACAGTTTTAATGGGGCTGAATTTGGCTGAGAGCAAATCAAATTTACCAAGGTCAAATACTGTACATGAGGCAGTATAAACTTCACTGGGCAAGTGCATTTTATGTTTTAGTTATACAGTGTGTTTAAAAAATTCCAACTCTTGTGTTTATACCTTTAATTTTGAAATGCAGTTGTCCAGATTTAAAGACAGACTTTGAGTTTGATGGGGTCATAGCTGTGGCAGATGGTGTGTGCTGTGGCTCTGAAGTACTATGGGATTAATTACAATGTTTTTTTTTACTAAGACTAATTAACATGGCATGTTGTTGTGGGCCAATGGATATGGTTATGTTTTGTTAAATTTTAATGTTGATGACCATGATACAGTAACTATTTTGGCTGAATGTCCTAACTGTAAGCCTGTCTTTCTCTGATGGGAAAAAGGAACCAACGCCTCCCTCAGTACCCGAATTCACAACAAACGTTCACGAGTCACCGGTCAATGCATTATCCCGCAACTCTTCATGCAGGTGCAGTAGTCCATGTTTTGCAACACTTTCCAATCTGTGAACAGAAATCAACATAATTTGTACAAATGTTAATATATGATTTTCTTCTGCAGCTATGACAGAAAATCTCTATAGATCAACATATGTGTGCTATACTAAACCATTGTAAATATTATGTACACATGTAACCTTGTTAGATGTTTGGTCCATCCCTCTACAAGAAATCTCACAAACACATTTAGAAGGGAACAAACTAAACATAAATACAGCCAACACACAGCTTGATATCCAAAACACTCTCCCACTCACAACATGTCCCTGCCCTTTTGTAAACACGTTGTAAACACATGTTCATATTGCCAACACAGCATTAATATGGAATACACCATATGACGCACACAATAACACTGACCATATGTTAATCTGTTTAATACAAAGATTATCAGACCTTCTTCAATAAGATGAGTTCATGTGGTGTTATTAAGGAGCTAATATTGGTGTATATTCCCCAGAGCCAGCAGCGGCCCTCTGTGCTTGCAGGACTTCAAGCTGATGGCTGTACTCGGCAGGGGGCACTTTGGCAAGGTAGGCAAATATAGACTCTACTAAAACACTGTTATAACTTTTTAAACAATGGGGATTTTGGTTTTATTTCTATAGGATGAAGTCCATTTGAGGTATTAGGTAAAATGAGCTTCCTAGAGTTTATCAAAGGTGTTCAGTGTGTTCCCTTTTTAATGACAAATTGAATTGGTGTCTCCTCAGTCTGAAGAGAACTGTGAAAAAAAGGTTGATCAATCAAAAGAAAAGTCTTGTCAATCCCTACATTATTACATTTTTTTCCCAAACCACCTAAGCCTTATGCCAAAGCAAAGTCAATCTTGTATGCATTACGCTTGCTTATACTAAAGTAGAATTATTCACGCTTACTGACCACACACCGAATATGCTTTTACTAGTTGGCATCTTATTTGAATGTCTAGGTGCTGCTGTCAGAGTACAAAAGGACAGGCAGCCTTTACGCCATCAAAGCCCTGAAGAAAGGTGACATTGTTGCACGGGATGAAGTGGAAAGGTAGCATTCAGTGACTCTTTGTAAAACTGCCTAACAAGAACTTCTGTATTATATTATCCATTGTCTCTTCCTTTGTTTGCCTCCAGCCTCATGTGTGAAAAGCGCATATTCGAGGTGGTGAACAGCTCTCGGCACCCCTTCCTTGTGAACCTGTTTGCATGCTTCCAGACCCCAGAACATGTGTGTTTTGTGATGGAGTACACAGCTGGGGGAGACCTCATGATGCACATCCATGCAGACGTCTTCTCCGAGCCCCGCGCTGTGTAAGCCTTCTCTGTTTTAAGGATCATGCTACAGATTTGCCTGTGTGATTTTAATATGAGTGTTTTTCCATTTTAGCTTCTACTCGGCGTGTGTGGTCTTGGGCCTGCAGTTTCTACATGACCATAAGATTGTTTATCGGTAGGTTTTGAATTTTCTGTTAGGTATATTACAGTATAGTCTTTGATAGTGAATGAATAATAGTAAAAGGAAATCTCAGTTCTGTCAAAAATTAACTTTTTGTCCAGTTTACAGAATTAAATTTTTCTTTTACTATGGATCATACCTGGACGACAGGGGATTACACAGACGTGAATGAATAATGCACTTAAGTGAAGCACTCTGTAAGCATCAAGCTTGCAAAATGCACTATACTTCTGAACCATTATTAAATGTCCTAATTTCATCCCTTCATCATGTTGGGTTATATAAAATTAATTAGGCTGTATAATGTGTCACATTAAAGACCACTTTCTTGCAGGGATCTTAAACTAGACAACCTGCTGCTGGACACAGAGGGTTTTGTGAAGATAGCAGACTTTGGACTCTGTAAAGAAGGTTGTTGTCCATTTGTTGTGGTCCACTATACTAAATACCAATACAATATAAAAGAAAACTAAAATATATTCTATCTTTACCTGCACTCTCTCAGGCATGGGTTATGGAGACAGGACCAGTACTTTCTGTGGGACCCCTGAGTTCCTGGCCCCAGAAGTGCTCACGGACACGTCCTACACCAGAGCAGTGGACTGGTGGGGTCTGGGGGTACTCGTCTATGAGATGTTGGTAGGAGAGGTGAGTGGAAACCATTTTTCACATATTCACATATTCATTGTAAGCAGCACACATTCACACCTCTACAGTGATCTGAATATGTGTGACTCAGTGAGAAAATACTCTCTACTTACATTAAATCCTCCCCATCAAACCAGGGATTAAAGCATCCTAGTCTGGTCCTGTGCATGTTTCTGTAGTTGTCTCACTTAAAACATTTAAATACAATGCTAGTTTTCCATCTCACACACTTCAGATACACCACCACATGTGATGCATACTAATGAAATGTGCTTCTGCCAGTCTCCCTTCCCAGGTGATGATGAGGAGGAGGTCTTTGACAGCATAGTGAATGATGAAGTGCGCTATCCACGGTTTCTCTCCACTGAGGCCATTGGCATCATGAGACGAGTAAGACACATTCACACTTCAAACCATGCCAACACTGCAACCATGTCTATTTTGTATTTTATTGTATTAGCAATAGACAAATGATATATAACTTTGTAGCTATGTAACACTTTCTGACATGTAGTAATAGAGATATTTGTCTGAAAACAAAACTTTTTTTGCTTCTGTGTGATTTGAGTAATTATCTTTTATCAGTTGCTGAGAAGAAATCCAGAGAGACGTCTAGGCTCTGGTGAGAAGGATGCAGAAGATGTCAAAAAACAGCCATTCTTCAGGGTGAGCATCCTCATTTAATTTACATCTTACTTACTTAGTTTTTACTTACTTACTTACTTACTTTTTTAACTTAGTTTTTACTTACTTATTTACTTACTTACTTTTTACTTACTTATTTACTACTTACTTACTTTTTACTTACTTACGTTTTACTACTTACTTATGTTTTACGTACTTACTTTTTACTTACGTTTTACTTACTTTTTACTTCCTTACTTATTTACTTACTTACTATTTATTTACTTATTTACTTCCTTTTTACTTACTACTTTTTACTTATTTACTTACTTACGTTTTACTTACTTACTTTTTACTTACTACTTACTTTTTACTTATTTACTTACTTATTTGTTTGTATTTGGTGAATTCTGTATCTTGAAGTATTATCTTTTCATAATATGCATAGCTTTTTATTTTTCTTAATTTATAATTTTATTTTATACGCAGACTGATAAGTATTGTATATGTGTTTTAGGGTGTGGACTGGGAGGCACTCCTTCAGAGAAAGACCCCACCACCTTTTGTTCCAACCATTCAAGGAAAAGAAGATGTGAGTAACTTTGACCTGGAGTTTACAGCGGAGGCTCCCACATTAACCCCTCCACGAGAACGTCGCACACTTTCTCGCAAAGAACAGGACTATTTCAAGGATTTTGACTATACCTCTGATCTCTGCTAGGGTCAGATGGCTATCCAATATTAGCCATAGACTGCAATATTATTGGCTGAAACCTGGTCATGTTGATTGCAATTTGAAGCATTGGTTGACCTCCAGACAGCAGTGGCTTTTTATGGGAAGGAAGTTGAATCGGACTGTAATCCAGATTATGTAACAAGTGGCAGATGTTGTGCTGTGTTCTGCCCAGCAACACAGTGCACAGTGTCGGCGTCCTGTGTCTCTTTTCCCTTTAATCTCTGCTGTTGGTGCTGCTACAGTGTGTTCGACATTTACATTGGCCCTTCCTCTGTTTTGAATGTATCCGGTGCACCTCCTGCGTATTGCCACAAGATGGAGTCCAACAAGCAAGAATAGCACAAATCAAGCCGGTAGAGTCTTGCTTTAAAACCACCATCATTTTGTCCTTTCTCTGTTTTTGGTACAGCACAGACTTTTATCAATCATTGCGACTTCGCTCTTCCTTTGTGATCTTCAATTTTGTTGTTTTATTTTCTCATGTGTCAGTTGCTGTTGAATGTGTTAAAAACTGTGACTCAGTAAAAATGTGAACCCCATCCAGATATCATTTATCTGACTACTTTTAGTGAGTTTATTCACTATTCTCTCAGTCTGTTCAGATTTATTCAGGTTTACGCAATGAAATGTGCAAAATGAATCAAACTGTCTTAAACAAGGAATCTTTTATATAGGCTATTTCAATCTAATCCCAGACTGCTTAATGGCTGTCAAAAACTTACAATATAAATAATAATGATTTTCAAGAATAACATCATAATCATGCTTCTTTCTTTTAAAAGTGCTCAGATTGCTTGCTTTGAGCTTATGCTTTTAACTGCAAACCTCTTATTCTTGCCAGAATATACATCATTGGGTGCATCTTGGTAAATGAATTAGTTTTATACTTGTAAGTTTTTATTGACTTGATATGCAGGTCAAGAGTAATTACTTGCTAAAACTGTGTCCTTGCTCATTATATATCTGTAATTTTCCAACCTCTGAGATGGTGCAACGAAACAATGTTCAGAAAACTCTGGTCCCATCTGTTAGTGCTGATGGATGAAAATGAAAACATTCTTGAATTATTGGTAAATGGACATGGGGCACTGCAGAGAGTAAGTGCAACAAAAATAGGGCTTATAAGGCTAACCACTTTTTCCCATCAGTACAACATGAAGAATTCAAACCTAATCTAACAAATACCAGGCAGGATGGTTGCAAAAGGTTTTAATATAGCATGTTTTGATAAAATAATAAAACTGAATATTATGAGAAAAAGAAGAATATATAGGTCTATCATAATGGGGTGTTATGAGGACATGGCTCTTATGCAGTAACTACATCTAAATGTTGTTGCTAGTTGCTAGTCTAATTGTGCTTATATGTGCTTATAATATTTAATTAGATGGGTAAAGACAGTTTTTCTTTTTGATAACATTGTACTTTGCCCTAGAACTCCCTATCTTGCAACAAAAATCTGTATCTGTATTAAACATATAGGCTTATAGAATATTGTGATGTCATCTGAAACCCAACAATATATGATAGTACAAGTTTATTTTAAAGCACACATGTAGCCTAGTCTAAGTTCATCTAAAGTGAACATTTTGGTTTCGAGCTTTGTTGCAAGCTATACGTGAGGAAATATTATGTAGAATTTAAGATTTCAATCAAGTTTGTTTCGCACCTTCGCTTTCATCCCTCCCTCGTGTTGCATGTAGGTCAGGTGTCAGCCTACTAGAGCAGCCTCGTGGACTCCTTTCTTCGTCCCTTCGGCATCTCTCTCCAGTGTCACCCCATCCCGCGGCCCCTCCCACAGCCCTTGTGTCTTTACATCCAAGTACACTCCCCCTGGCATATTCAATTAGACACTGAAGGAGGGGAAATGTAGTTTATCCTTGGTAAATGTTCTGCCTCTGAACTGTCTCTGAGCACGTGTGAGTGGATTGTTTTGGTTCATGACTGAAGCGGTGAGTGAGAGCGGAGGTTTTTGTCCAGTGGAGACGCAGTTGGATCAGCGACTGAACTGGCCGTGCATGACGCGAAATTGCAGGTGAGTTCCGCGCTTTCTTTGACAAACTTTAGAAAAAGAATTTAAACAGTATATGCAGTGTGATTTTGGAAATGCATGAATTTCCGGCTTTAGGCTATAAAATTAGAATAATTTTTACAACACTTTTAGGCCCTTGCATTTGATGAACACTCTTCACCACACATTAATTTCATTTGCTTGGAATAAAAGGTTACCTTAACAGCAACAGGCATTATGTTATACAACAAGTAATAGGCTACGATTTGTTTATTATTAAGTCTACTATTAGGCCTATTGATGAATTAATGTGCATGATCGTTGACAACAGCCTAATGTATAACTTCTCATTTAGTTCCTTTGTTGTTTATATCCAAGAATGATCCAATCTCACTGTAAATAAAAGCCCACAAGGATGTCTTCACTGTCAGCATTTGGATGGATTCTTCTCTCTCTCCTCACTGGGGAAACATTAGGTAAAATAAAAACTATATATAATAAAAACACAGCCTAAAACTAATAGAGTGTATACCATAACTGGCTTCTTAAATGTGGCATTAGTATTAAATAATAATAAAAACATCACATTTTTCATATGTTTGAATTGTGCAGCTTTGCCTTGAATGCATGAACCAACTACATAAGAATCTATAATTAAAGAAGAAATCAGCTTTATTTTTAAATTGTGTGGGATGATGAACTTGTGTCTGTCCACAGCTCAGACAGAGGCATCCTGGTGCACAGTTGGACCGGCCCAGAGCTCACACCCTGTGCAGGGTCTCCTGGAGCGCTTTGAGGCAGGTCCCGGGTGCTCTGCTAGAGAAAGTGGCCCCAAAGAGACCCATGTGATTGCAGTGGGACGAGCGTCAAATAGCCCTGAAAACAAAGTAAACAAATGTCATAAGAGCGGCTGCAATGTGCTGTCTTTTATTTTGATACATCTGTTTTGTGTGTGTGAATAGGTGACCGTGTTGCTGACGCCGCTGTCTCGCTCTCCTGGACTTCTGCGGACGATCCACCTTCTGCTCAGCTCCAAGCAGCCTGTGACTTGGAGCTTAGAAGGAGACAAGCTGCCTGCTCAATTCACAGTAATGGTGCAGGTCAGACCATTTGTGTCTTACATTTCATTAATTGATCTTGCATGTTTAAAGGTAGCCTTCACTCTCACTGCTACAATCACAACTGTACCTGGGTTGCCATTGCATTAACTTGCATATAGAGAAGAACATACAAGTTTTGCTCATTCTCACTATATGGACATGTTTCATGTGAAAGCTCAAAACTTCCAGGATTCACTTACTGAACTGCAGAGGCTGCACTAGCTCTGGTTAATTATTGGCTGCAGGTGCTGGGGTTTAGGTAGTAAGGATTCAGATCAAAGAGAGTTATTTTAGGTTTAAACCAACTGGACTTCAGCCTTGAATGCGGCAACCGAAATGAGAGACTCATGAGAGGCTCATTCTACTTTCTGATTGGATAATAACCAATAACCAAAACATCAAATTATAACAGAAACTCCTTGGTCATCATGTCAGTTGTTTTTGTAATTAAGAATAAATCAACATTACAATTGTTATCAGGAAAAGCAATATTTGATTTGAGCATGTCTACCTTGTTTCTATGTGATGTGTCTATGTTTATGAAATTTAAAATCAAAATCTTACATACAGCCCCTTTAATTATAGTTACATCTTGCCACAAACCCTCTATGCTAAATTAGGATTGTTTAGATGGCTCCACTGGAGAGGAAATGCAAACACATGACATTTGTGAAAAATTGTAAAACAAAAAAATATTTAAAAATTGTAAAACACCTAAACTAAGTGAAGATTTCTGTACAATATTAGTTCAGAGTAATTGTAAAATATTGTTCTTGTTTTGCAGGTGTCGTCCCAGTCCACAGTGCAGTCCAACTCACTGGACGTGCAGGTTCAAACGATGCATTCACTGCCCTTTCGCCCCCGAGCTCTTCACCGCTGGGCTTTGAGGCACCATGGAAACATCACCTCTCTGACACACTCTGCACACAGCAACTACGTTTATATCAAATTGGGACAAGGTGAGATGTTCAGTTGTCTTTCCTGTGATGGGACAAACAGTTTAAGGACAGATGGAAATGTGTACTTCAGCCACAAGGTCTAAATTTGGCAAATAAGATAATTTTGTTTATCACTTTCCTCCACATCCTTGAATATAAATGTGATTAGAACCAATAGTCAACATTTTGGCTGTCTGACGCATATTATGAAGGTTATTGATAGAAGACCCAAGGTTACTATAATTTAAACATGTTTTAAATGGAGGTCAGTCTTGGAGATGTTATTGCTTTGCCTGAAATGCTTCACAGTATGGCATTAAACGTATCTTTCTCCATGGACACAAGCAGGTGACACCACACAGCCAAGTCACAGGTCAGGTCTGTGGAATGTTGAGCCCACTCACAGTAAGAATGCAGGTATTTTCTTTGCAATAAAAGCACCTGTAATTGAATACTGTGTCACATTCCAGGCAAAGCAACTACATCTCCATGGAGACAAACAGGTCACCAGAAAAGTTACATAGTGCACTTTTAATACAGCCTTTCCAGAACAGTATTTTCTTTCTCTTCTTTTTCTTAGATCAGAACCAGACTACAGCCTGTCACCTGCAGTCGATGTTCCTCTCTCCCAACTACATGACCTCTGACCTTCAAGCCCAGGAAGTACAAGGCTGCTCCCTCATGACCATAGGGGCTGTTGGCACCCATGGTCCTGAAGTGCACATTATTAAACTCCACTCTGCTGGCTCTGGTCTCTGTGGGTGAGGCATGACATTTCTTAAATGTGTCAAAATGAACAGTCAGATGAATGCATTAAAAAATAACACTGTCCTTTGTGTGCGACATCCATAGCTCTCTGCAGGTGGAGGTGGAGGTCTCTCTTATACCCTCAGTAAAGTCCAGGGTTCACAACATTGTGCTTATTCTCAGTAGCTCTGTGCCTGTTAATTGGGCTATTGTGGCAAGAGGCATTCAAGGCTGCGTGGATATTTACGTAAGCACTTTAGTAATACAACCAACCCAACACCCAACAATGTCATTACAAAGCATTGCGCTACTCATCTCTCATATTGACTATTGTTTAACTAATCCCACAACACTTGCAGCCATAGAAAATCTAAAACAGTTACAAGACACATCTCTCCATAATTGTCATGTTTTAAAAAAGCATAAGCTAATAGCAGTATGATTCACTACAAACATGTGATTTATAAAGCCTTAGAGATTACACTGAAGTTAATTCTTGTAGATTAGTCACTGTGGTTGTACTTTGTGTCATGTTAAAATGTTGTCTCATTGTGTATTTTCTTTCAGTCTTCAAACAGCGTGTCCCCTCCCTTTCCCCCTGAACGAAACCTGAGTGTGTCCAGCAGACTCCACACTGACCTGTCCACTGTGTCCGACCTGCTGCTCTGGGCCCGAGACAGAGGCTTCTCCACAGTCACCTCCTACACTGAGGCAGACCTGGCCAACCGATTCAGGGTTCACCTCACCACGCCTGGGGCAGGTCAGGAACTTTTCATTTGATACATTTGGAATTTGTGTCATTATCATTATACAACATGAATGAACATGAATTATCCAGTTACAAGTCATGATTAGTAACCAGTTAAAGGGAAGGTTGTGTTAAATAATGTCTCACCTGCTATGTCCACAGAGTTGTCTCCACAGGATGGCAGGCCTCCCTGGATGGAGGAGCAGTGGCTCAGGCAGTGGCTGAGTGATACTCCTGCTGGAGATGGAGAGAGTTTCTCAGTGCAGTGTAAAAATGGGCAGCTGAGTGTAACAGTGGACCAGAGCATCCTGCAGGTCTGCATACCTCTGTAACATTTACAAAGGCATAAGCACCAGACCTACTCTTCTATAGGGGATTATGTTAGGTGATTCACATTTACTACACATAAATATTATTTGGAGAAGACAGATGCCAGTTCAAAACAGTCATTAAAGACAGTGCATAAATGGTTCAAATAGCACTAAGAAAAGGTAGTTGCAGATCCATTATTGCAGGGCAGTTACATGTGCGATGTTTTGTTTACTGCTCTTTCTCCCAGAGGTTGTCTGTACCTGTATCTGCTGTAACGCTTCGAGACCCGACATGCCAGGCCCAGTCCAACGGGAGCCATTTCCTGTTGGTGTTCCCAGTCATTTCCTGTCAGACAGAGGGAGACCTCCTGGGACCCTCAGGAGGGGTGCGATACAAAAACACGGTCAGGACACTCTGACATAAGATTTTGTCTTCTGGGTTTTTTATTATTCTAACTCTTCTACACTTCTGGACTGCTCATTAGCACCTGTCTATGACTGTTACGTAGTCTTTCATGAGATAAGCACCTCTTTTGAATAAGTATTATTGCTGATTAGAGCCCTGTTAAGTCTGAAAACTCATTGACCTTTTTAAATTAGATGGTTCAGGACCAATCCCTTGTACTGTCAATAATGAGCTTTGTTCATTATTGACATGTACCTGGTGACACTGACCACCCAGGTCATCTTGACCAGAACAGTCCTATGTTGCTGCCTAAAAATGGGATGCAGTGAGTCAAATAAATGAGGGAGGAAATTGGACAAGGTGAGGACCGAGTGTAATTTCAGTGAGAGCAGAGGGGGGGCGCATTGGGAGGTAAATGTGATGAAGCACACTCGAGCATGTACAAACACAAATGAGGCTGAGCCATGCTGACTGCTGTTGATATAACTCTTTTTCTAAATGACATTTAACTGTTTTGTTGACATATACAAATATTCTGTTTATTATTCCCAGGTTTTCTTCTGGAGAGACAAGCCTCCAAGCATTTTGGATTTAAATGAGACAGAACTGAAGTCCAAAGGTCCTCTAAGCATCCATGTGCGTGATGCAGGGCAATACTGATCCAGCTTGTTATCATTATATACTATTTCTATTCTTGTGAATTGCACATAGTTTCATGTGTTTATAAGAGTATTTTATGCAGCCATTCAGCTACTGTGACCAAGTATGTCTGCTTATGTGTAAGTTCAAAATATAGAAGTTGTGACGCAGGATGTTATTGTTGTTGTCACAATATAAATTCTTCCTACTGTTGACATTTGTTCATTTTTTAACTGTTTTTTTTCTCAGTTCACCTGTTTGGCCTCATCTCCTGCCCTCAGCTCTATTGGTGATGTAGGCAATGAGAGCCCTCCTTCAATCATGGCTCCCTGGGCTCCTCCGGGTTCAAAATCAGAAGAGCAAAGGAGACCACCATCACCCAGACGCAGGCCTGGTCCTGAGCTGGTCATGAGGCTTTTTGTGTCCGAAACATATGAGGAGAAGAGGATTGGCCCATGTGTAATCACTGCAGAGCACCGAGTCTACGCCGAGGTCCGTGGGTATAAAATAAATCCGTCTTGTATGATTTGATCTTTTGCTGTGACAGTTGTTTTTGTGTATGTACTTTGCAGATTTCAGCCAAAGGGTCCTTGGTTGGTGTAATTAAAGTCAGGTCATGTATCATCTCACCACAGTCAGATCCAAAAAAGTCCCCATTTTGGAGTGTCATCAGGGACGGCTGCTCCTCTGATGACTCACTTATTCTTAGCCCAGTTATTAAACATGACGATGGTAGTACAAATGAAAAAATGGAAAAAGACAGTAGTTTTGATGTGAGCAGAACTGACAGACGTACAAGAGACACAGGTGGGACAGAGAAGAGAAGTGTGGCAGTAGAGGAGCAGGTGCTGAGGTTCAGTTTTATCATGAGAGCGCTGTATAATGAGTCCATGCAGTTCCTCCACTGCAGCCTGCTTCTGTGTAGCTCTGACACGTCAGCAAGAGGGTCCACAGCACTGACAGGGGACTGTCGCACTGGGACACAGATTCCTCCTCTGGTTTCCACAGCAACCACACACCAGGTACATTTCCCCTACCTGTATTTTAGCACTGGGCTACATTCATAAGTTATTCACAAGGGCTGGGTAATTATGGGATATAAATTGATCAATATGAAGGAAAAAAATCTTGATACATCATAATTTTCTATTTGATTTGATTCGCTTTCTTATTACAATAAATAAATATAGCTTTCAATCTTAATCACACAAACAAAAAAATAAGAGAGAAAGATGCCATTTAACACTAAAAAAGTCAGCTTTATTCCTCCAAAGTATGAAGCCTGTTCCAAACAATGTTTTTAGTAACAGAGTATTGGCTGGAGACCTCTCAATTAAAAAGCCCCAGCTGATCATTGACTATTTGAAACAATTAGATCTTGATACAATTCAAATTTGATTAACTGCAAAGCCTTAATTAGTGTGCTGAATGGTTCTTGCACGTAGTTTTACGATGTTGTCTATACGGACAAAAAATCTTACATTGATGAAATACTTGTTACATATAATGCTTTTGTAATAAATATTCAAAATGACTGTATCTTTTCTCAGTGTGAGAATCGAAACCTGTCCAGACCTATGGTGGTGACCAGGCCCATCAGCTCTCTAGCCCCAAAACCGAGATCGCCCCCTACTGGACAAAGATTTAAGAGGCTGAGCGTGTCTCCACTGACGAGCCCAGACCCTGAGCACATCAGTGAGTGACAATTCTCTCTAATTCTAACACTAATAACTACACGATTACAGTAATACAGATACAGTAATTATTCAGGCTTAGTAACTACTTAAAGGGTTAGGGTATTAATTCAGTTGTTAAGCCTGATAATAAACTATTTTTTCATTATGAAATTATGCTTTATCAAGGTTAATTAATGTGTAGTTATTATTAAGTGTTACACATTTCTCTGTTTAATTTTGTTGAATTGATCATTTCTAATGGGGTTTATATCTGCAGGCTCCATGGTGCAGATAGGACCACTGATGGCTATCGTGTTTACAGCCTTTGTGATGGGAACTTGTCTGATGGGGGCACTATGGTACATCTACAGTCACACAGGTTGGGACCTATGGCTTACTCTCTGTTTATCCTAATACTGATTTGAAAATAGACATGTGTTTTATGTGTAGGTCAAACACGGCTCAGAGACGGCCTGAGAGAGGAAACACTTAGAGGTCGCAGTCTGCTGAATCCATCGTCACAGTCCATCCAGTCCAACAGCTCTGTGTGAAAGGTGATACTACTAGATACTCACAAAATGCAAAATTAAGCAAAGATTCTCAGTTGACAATTTAATGGGTGTATGTGAATTGTTTTGTACCCAATATTGATGTACTGATAAAAATAATCATAGTGTATATTGAAATCCAATATAATAAATAATAAATCCAATATAAGAAAGTATAATATGCTCAAATGTCTATTTTGGAAGAGAATTTTGCAGACCTCCACCCAGAGGACCCTATCCCGCAGACCTTCACCAGGATGCATCTCCACCTACATGTCCTTACATTTTCATAAGTTTACTCTTTATGAGCAATTGAATTACTTTTTATCAGTTGTTGCCTTAGTTCGCTATTAAATCTGAAAAAGTTTAAAGGTGATAAAGCTCATTTATTTTTTTGAACTTATATTAGCCCTTCAAAAATTGTACATTAAACCCACAGTACATTTCTAGAGTTTCCTAAGAAATTTCCTAAGAAATTAACTTTGTGTTGTATCTCCTCTCTCTCTGCACAGGGAAATAGCAATTTAAAACATGTTGTCACAAACATAACACATATTTAACAGTCAACATGTGGCCTGCTATGGCGTAAATACAAATACATTTTATGTATGTTTATGTTATGTTATGTATGTTTGTCTGTGTGTGTTGTCATAGACCCTGTGTCTGGTTAAGATTTAGATTAGTTAAAGGGTTTGGGCTTGTCTTCAGTGTAAAACAATGTCAGCTTTTGTAATGTTACGTTGAAAAAAGGCAGTAAGGAAATGGCAGACTTTGGCCCGCTTTTGGCATGGTCACTGTTTGACCTCCATCCATAGGTCCTTAAAAGTAAACAGTCACATGAGGGTCCTCCTAGAGGAGATCTGCGGGTCAAGTCAGTTTGTAGAGTTTTTACACAATAATCCACAGACTGAATATATAAGTGTAATGTATTGCATACTGTACCATGTAGGGTGGTTCAGCGGGATATCACATTTTTACACAGTTTGCTGAAGCCATGTAATGAAAATAAACTATTGCGGTTTGGAGCAATGCTAGTCTCAGAACACAGAATTCCACTGGCACCTGTACATGCATCTAACTAAACCGTATCTGTGTTATCTCATCCCCAGGGTTCCTCCTCAAATCTGAGAAGAATTGCAGAACACTTCAGCCGTGTGGGACAGGTGCCTGATGTGTTGTTGTTGTTTGTTGTGCTAGTCAGTAATATTTAGTAGCATCACAATGTACCACTTCAGTAGCTTGTTGTAGCACATCTTTGATTCAAAACGAAACTTGTTCTGGTTTGAAGCTGCTCCGTCATTACCAATCTGTTAGCACCACATCATTCAGATTACATAGATTCAAAGAGACTGGAAAAACAAAAGACACCACGTGCATTTTTGATATTTATGTTGCTATTTTCAATATTTGTCCATCTCTGGGAAAAGAAGCCACTTTGTATAATTTCTATGTGTGGCATAAGCTTATATTTTATTGATGCTGAGCTAAATTAGTTGCAAATATGACTTTAATAAATTGTATAAGATTTCTGAAAGCTATTTTTATGTCCAAATGAGGCATTTATTATGTAATGTTTTTATATACACCTGTTTTAGTTTAGTGGGTTGAAATGTAGCTTTGTGTAAAAGTTAGACATAAGCATTAGTTATTAATGTGCATTCAAAATCATTACAAGGCCAATCTAAGAGCCAAATAACTTTTATATGTCAGTAGTACAAATAATGAACGATTAGGAATACTTCATAATATGATAACACAACAAGGACCTTTGGCAATATAAAAAGCCTGCAACAGCAAACAACTGTCCTTATTACTTTGCATTTCTGTGAGTTATCACAGCTACTTACCAAGCTTAAGATAACGCCTTGTTTGTTAAAATATTGTTTGTAAAAACATTTAGATATTATTTACAACATTATACTACTGTATGTACAACTGTCCCTTGTTTCCCATCTTGCACTCAGTTTGGAGTATACAAGGTGTTGTAACTGCAAGGCATCTCTTGGTGGCGCTGTAGGTCCACCCTGCGCTGGAAGCTGAGCTGACAGTGAGGGCAGTGGAACGGCCGGTAGCTGCTGTGCTTTCGGCTGTGGGTGATGAGGTTGGAGCTCTGGCTAAATCCTTTACCACACACTTTACAAACATGTGGTTTCTCACCTGGAAGAGCACAGGCATCATGAGATAGGAGTTGTGTTTGTAGTGTTGAAAAAGGCTGAGGCGAACCTGTGTGAATGAAGGTGTGCTTCTTCATATCAGACTTCTGGTGGAAGCGCTTGCCGCAGTACTGGCAGGGGTAGGGCCGTGTGTCCGAGTGGATCAGCAAGTGTGTGGACAGAGTGGATGAGCGCTTGAACACTTTCCCACACACTTTACAGCCAAAGTTACGCTCCTGGACAGACAGACAAAAAGGCAAGCTAAGTAAAGACCCATGACCCATGAATATAAACTGTCTTATGAGGACTGGTTTACACAGACAGAGAAAGCTAACACAAGCCAAGCACACACATTTGTATATTATGAAGCTATAGTTTTCCAGTGCATTCGGTTTACATTATTACAGCTTATACAGAAACATTTGATCACAGTTTATATAATATATGAATTATGCTGAAGGGTGATTTGACTAAAATGACCCCCAATTCCAACTGAAGCTGTTTCTGAAGCCTTTGGAGTACAAACAAATGGACTCTCTGTGAAGCTGACCCTCTGTAGTTTTGGCCTCTGCTATCAGATCTACTTTAATTATAAGTGACAACAAGCAAAGCACAGAGGAAAATTGCATCTTACATTTCACTTATATTTAGTTTGGGGTAAATCTACGAAGTAAAGCTGCTGTCTGGATGGTCTGATAAACACTAGATTGAGCATTTGTTGGGTTTTGACAGTTCCCTTTTCAAAGCTAAAGCCCAAATAACAAAAAGTTGATTTTAGTAAAAGAAAAAAACAAAAAAGTTTTCCTATAAAGGACTATTAGGATTGTGAATTTAACTTTTTTTTTTTAATTTGTGGGTTAGAAGTAGAAACTCTGGATTTTTCCCAGAATGGTTGATTTTGAGCTTTTAGTTTCACATGCCCAGTAGCTCACAGTTCCCTTTCATCGGATGGTTGGCAAAAATTCTGCTTAACAGGTATATTTGCCCTTTGTTTGTGTTATTTGATTGGATGATTTGTTGGCAGTTCCTTAGTACCTTAGCTCTGCTGTAGTTTTCCAGCACTCTATAGGTGAAGGGGTCTGTGGCGGAGGGGGACCTGGCTGAACAGAAGCCGTTGAGGAGATGGGCCTGGAGACCTCCAGCTGAAATGAGCACCTCTGGAACAGACTGACAAGACAAAAACGAGAGATTACATTGGGTAGTTTATATGGGATTTTCATGTATTCAAAGATATATTTTTAAAAAATCATAAATGTTCTTATATATGATATAATATTGTTTATTGCTGTTTTTAACCAACCACCCCAAATCCCCTCTTAAATAAGCATGATAGTCTAATAAATCATTTGAATGTCTTAAACATGGCCAAGAAGTTGAAAATACTACCCTGTATTAGTCCTTAGTTTTCATGAATCCATTCTTATCTTGTTGTATCGGACATACCTTTTCACAGAGGGGGCACTTGCTGACAGGGGCCTGGGTCCTGGTGTGAGCTGTGTGACTCAGAAGCATGAGCACCAGCCTTTCCAGCTCCTTCTCCCTCTCAGACCGCTGCTGTCTGTCCGCACACAACCTCGCCTGCTCCCCATTCTCCACCATTGTCTTGGTATTAATATGAAATGATGATTGCGGGGACACTGAATCGTTTTCAAAAAGTGAGCAGAAATATATGCATGTAATACATTTTTAATTCATTACAAGTCACGACTGTTACACCATGTACAAATTACTGATACCTTTTATTCAAAGTTTCAGAATAAAACATCTTGCTATATGACACATAAGTTTATAAAGTTATCCTACTAAAATTCTCTATTATTGTACTGTGATATTTAAATTTAATCACAATGAATTAAGATTAATCTTCAGAATAGAGTTATTACATTTAAAAAATATCTGTCAAACACATATTCTATGACTGTTAATTGTAAATCTTTCAAAAAAAAAAAGAAAAGAAAAAAAGATTCTATTAGAATTTAAAACAATAGCTGCCTTACCAGAAGAGCTTGGACTGCATAATACTGAATTCCCATGACTTAAGGTGTCTTTATCCTCTGACAGCTTCCTCCAGAGACTGACCAAATGAGGTCTCTTACTCTTAACCAGGAATGATCGGGGCATTGTAGCCAGCAGAGGTCTAGTGTGGCTCTTGTTCGCTGGCGTACTGCTGCACCTGGATATGTTCAGTTACAAGGCTTTAAGCTTGAGGTTTTCTTCACAGACAGCCCACACCTGCAAAAAGATTTAGGATAACCCTCAGAGACAATATACTCTTTATCAAAATAACCTTAAAAATCATAGAACATGACACCAAGACATACTACAGTAGTTGGAAATGAGTGGCACTTCTGGTCCTACCTTTGCTTTGCATTGTAGAAGATTTAATATTTCTTTAGTTTCAGTGACATCCTCTTTTCACGCCCCTCTGATGACACAGCATGGTCCCATTTGACAAAAGCCATAAGTTGTAAAAATTACAACAACAAAAAACAAACTATGCTACATTAACTACAAAATCTATAAAATACCACCGTTGCACTGTTTGCATTGTGGACAGATTGTTGCTCTGTACACACCACAATAACCTGTTAGTGGGCGCTCACATGAGTACATAAAATCTGGTGCGCAAGAGATTCAACTTTTGTTCTATTTGTAATTTAACGACAGTGGTTTGACCATATAAAACTAATACAACTGTGTTACTTTAATTAGAACAGAGATATGTTTATTCTTGTTGTGTTAAATGTATCAAGTTAGTTATTATTATACTATTGTTATATTATATAATATAATATTATAATATATTTTTTATAGTACATCTGTCTATTTTACAGTTTTTACAGTTTTAGATACTAGTCATTTGAGAAAACAAAAATGCAAATACCCATTTAAATATAAATTGACCTATTAAATCAAGCTTCAGAACTTATATTTTATTCATTATTTTGACAACAACAGAGCATATCAACCTAGTAATATTATTGTCACATAAAAAAATTATGTTTTTTTGTTTTGTTTTGGGTTTTTAATATATCAGTAGACATTTTTGCTCTTTTTCCTAATCTGGCAGATTGAAATCACATTGTTAAGAATACAACACAAGCCTTTGAATGGCTTCATTCTGTGTGCCTGGTTTGAAGACTGTGAGCTGGCTGTGTTCTCTGTGTGCAGGCAGTTGGCAGCTGTGTGGTTGATGTGGCGGGGGGCTTGTCGCTCTCTCCAGGCAGGGGCTGCAGCACAGAGAGGTGAGCAGAGAGAGGGGATCAGAGTGCAGACGAGAGGGGAGCAGAGCACAGATGAGAGGGGAGCTTGTGCTGGCTTCAGTGGGTTTGGGGCTAGGGGTTTGTCGTTCCCGTCATGGTGGTACTGCGCTGTCTTTCTAGGAACATGAAAGTCACAAAAACCTTGGTGAAGAGATGAGCTCTAAACTTTTGCTTGTAGCTTTTTTGTAGATTTAAGTACATTTACAAATTCCACTTCCAGGAAACCTGAGACAACACAAGGCATTTACATAAAGGATTGGCACCTGTAATAACTCCTTGATATAGTATCATCATCTAGACTTTAGAAATGTAGAGAAGAAAAGGAGTTACTACAATTGTTCAATATTAGGCAGAGATGGGTTAAACAATGTTTCTAAAACAGTGCAGTGAGAAATGTTACCCTAAAATATTAAAAGGGCATTCGGGAAAGGTAATGTACATCAATTACTAAGATATACTGCATTAAACCATCAACTTTGAATTATATTTTGTCTTTTTATTTTTCTTGCTAGCCTCTTTATCTCTGTTACCATATGCAATTACTAGAACTGACTATTAACACCTTGTGCTGAAAACATGCTAGTATCAGAACACTGTGGCAAGCAGCACAGGTTTCAGCTATGACAGCTCTGAGCTGTGCCATTTTCTCACGGTCAGAAGCTTGTCTTTCTATGCTACACCACATTACTCCCACCCACCTCTCCAACACTCATCTGCTCACAGCTTGGTGACTTTCGCTCACCATCACAGGGGTCATGGATAGAGCAGGACTTGCACCTTTACTGATATTGTTAATGTTGTTCACTAAAATCTAGAGTAGGCTTCTGAACAGGAAACTCATTTGCAGTTTTGTTTTTTTATGTTGTTCCACGCAATCAGAATTGAGGGCATCATAGATTGATGATCATTTGTGACAGTTTCCACAGCAGTGATATTGGTCATTTGACATTTTTCCAGCTGCTTGAAGGCATCCTTACAGAAGAGAGTATTACTGATGATGTCACCTGTGATATTTACCCACATAGCTCTGACTGTAGTAGTGAAGTGACATGGCAGGGTTACACAGAGGTGAGCGGGTGTGAGAACACCTCAAAATGACAGACCCAGGCACGCAATCATTGCTCTGGAAAACTTTGATGAAGGCATGATCATTTGATTTATGGGATTGTTCATTCTTTAACATAAAACTACTGCTGAAATATGGGTCTGGGTATTGCCAAACCTCACAATAAAATACTGGCCCATATACAGGGCCCACAATTTGATGCGTATCCAGACACAATGGAAAATTTTAATGTGCCTTACTCTGCTTGCTGTTACTTTTAGCTTGGGGGACACGGTACATAGCCTTATATGTGTTTTGCCATGAGGAACTTCAGTATATGCTGTTGTAAACTTTTAAGCACATAATAAAGAAAACTCTTGATTTCTTAATAATCTCAAATGCAAAAGCCTAGTAGGTACGCTTAGTACCAAATGGGTACTCAAACAAAAATGTTGGAAATTTAGACTGACCTTTAGATGTCTCATCTAGACTGTATATATACAGTCTATGATCTGTGCGCACTGAAAGGAGGGCTGAGAAATCAAGGTTAGACTCTCTGAAGACTGATAGCAGCTGGTCTGGAGATCGGCACTTAAGTTTCAACCACTGTGTATAGTGCATTTTAACAATTATTTAAAAAGCTTACAATCACAAAGCACAAAAAATAAAATTATTTTATAATTATTTTTTATAGAATTATCTAGACATTAAATGTAGGATTTACTGTAAATCGTCCTATAAATCAAAACATATCACAAATAATATTTTTTTTCTACTTTACTTTTAAATTGCTCACAGTCTATGGAATGGCCTCATGTATTAAACCATTCAAGGTTGGGATGAATCCATTAAGGAGTTTTGTGCACTCTTCTTATTATAGCATCTTATTTTTGGAGGTGTGTGAATTTGGGCAGTTCTTCAAGTTCTCATGGTGACACGGCGACATAATGTGTTTGTACATCTTCCCGTAAATGTGCTGAGAGCTGTACTGATGTAAACGTGTGAATTTTGTCATATCACACGGCCACACCCGACATGTCTTCATCATTCACTCGATCAGTTTGTGTTGCCACTGTGGAGGTGTTAAGCCGCAAGCAGAACTCTTCGACCATAGCTACATAGGATATGTAGCACCAGAACACAGCCACTCCCCAGGAACAAAGCTTAAAGCCTTTTCCATTATGTCATATGGTCAATATATTGCGGTAGTTAATCTCTTATTTTCATTTAGTCAAACAATGTTATAAGTGAGATGTATTTACCTTGACAAATTTTGGCTGCTAGCTGCGAGCCATCTTCAGAAGTATCTCGTGTTACAGTATGGGGAGTGCCATAATGTGACAATTAACTTTATTTATTCACATGG
Source organism: Periophthalmodon schlosseri (assembly GCA_000787095.1). Taxonomy (NCBI): domain Eukaryota; kingdom Metazoa; phylum Chordata; class Actinopteri; order Gobiiformes; family Gobiidae; genus Periophthalmodon; species Periophthalmodon schlosseri. Next base: position 63,488 of record KN484700.1, read on the forward strand.
GTTAGACTACAAATATTTAATTTGATTTTACAGTACAGTTGCAAAGCTGGCATACTATTTATGGTCTTTACCCTATATAAATAAGGCTTGTATTGTAGGTCTTGTTTGCTCCTGGAGATTGTGATTTGACATTTAATCTAAACTGATTACATTATCCATTCAGGAGTCTGTATATTTACATGGAAATCTTACAGAGAGAACAGGTGCATCTATTGAATTTATGCCAAAAAAGAATCTGGAGCAAAAAGTCAAACTGACAGTGAACCACAAAGCTGAACCAGTTTACAGCTGGCAAAGACACCAAACGAATGGGGTTTATTGTAGATGTGCTGAACCCTAGTATAATATTAACAACTTATAATATTACAAAAATATGCTTGCTTGAAAATGTACAATTGCCAGAGTTTGTTTGTCTTTTGTTATAACTGATCCACTTATTGATAAAAAAAAAAAAAAAAAACAACTATTTGGAGATTATAGGAAGTGTAGTTTGTGTTGATTGCATCTTATGACCCAGTCTTGATTTAACTTTCATCCAATACAATATTACAGGACAGCATAATTCCTAACCCTACACAAGTCACTGTTTGACATTTTTTAACAAAACAAAAAATCATGTCATGATAAGGCATATTATCTGCCATGCAATGGTAGGCCTCACGATAATTACAATATCCACTTCTTGTTCATTATATGAAAGCTGGAACAATATATTTTGGAGCTCAGCACTTATTGTGTGTACAATTTCTTTAGAAAAATGGGAAGATTTGGGGTATTTTTGTTGTAATACAATAACATTTGAGCTGCAGAGGGTTGAATAAGCGACTTCTGTGGCCAATTATTGCTTCATTCTGCTATTTATTTGTTGCAGCTCAGGCCTCCTAATGATACTGTCTATTAATAAATGGTTTACTGGGATTATCTTGCATTATTGTTGTTGTGTCAGTGGCAGTAGTTTTAATATTATCATCATTTATCGCAGTATATCTCTGTAGCAATATATCATGCTTCAAATTTTGTTATCGTGACAGGCCTAATTATTGCCCACTATTTCTCCCTTATAACGTTCATAAGTAAAGAAATTATGTCTACATTCAAACAAAAAAATGTAATTCTGAATGTAATATTAGGTATAGCCAGGGTGACATTATTTTGACAGTGAAGTGAGCTGTGAATGAGTTAAATGGTGCAGGGCTCTAAAGCAGGCCTCAAAGGGTGATTTAGGATTTTCACTCTCACATAGTTTGCTGTCATGGCAACCACTGAGAGCTTTGTGGCAGCCCAGGGCAGAACGCTGCTGTGAGTTTGGCGAGTTTTTCACAGCAAAACCGGACCGTGCTGGAGTCATGTTTGTTATAAGCAACCTCTGGACATAAAAGGGGCTCATATTTCTACCAAGAAGATCAACACTGGAAGGTACATGTTCCTAAATGGTCCAATGAATGCATAACTGTGACACTGCTGGTTGTTTGCTCTCACAACTTTTTTTTCTATATCTAGTAAGAGTAGACCATGTTTTCCCTGTCTGAACTGGCACCTCTGAACCAGCACCAGAACCAATGCAAGTTACTGAAGCCCTGGTGGGAGGTCTTCATGGATTACCTGGGGGTCCTGATGCTCCTGGCCTCTGTCCTGGCCTGTACTGAGCAGCTTTCCCGGGACAAGCTCTTGTGCATTCCTTTGGATCCACACACCGGTCAGTCTAGTAGCCCTAGTGACAACATGGAGCGGATTACATCTCAGCCAAGTACCACCACAACTCCAACCATCAACTCCCAGCCACAGGGTCGACGGACTCATTTGGTGTATCAGCAATATGTGTACATCAGTCAGGTACAATCATCCTAAAATAATACACAACTATAGCAGTAATTCCCTCATTAATGGGCATAGAAACATTAGATGGGCAACATAGCGGCATAGTGGAAAGCACAAGTGCTACAAGTACAGGGATCAAATCCAGAACTGGGTGGGGCCTTCTGAAGTTTGCATGTTGTCCTAGTCTCAGAGTGCTTTCCTCCTGAAGCCCTGGCTGTTCTTAGGCTACCATGAAAAACATATAGTCTTGGGGTCAGTTTTGGAAATGTTCTACATTAAGGCATTTCCATACTGTGCAATATAGCCAAAGAAACAACATTTCCATGGAGATAAGCAGGAGGAGGCCCTCCTCCAGGCCAAATAAGAGTCAGTTTTGTAGAGTTGCAAGCCCACTCACAGTAAGGACACATGACACATCCAAAATGAAAACAAAACAAAAAAACACGATTTTATTTTAATCTATTTTTTGGCTAAAAAGTTACTTTAAGTAATAAAAAAGTAGAACAAGTTTTTAACATCTTATGGTGTATAAATTTAACATTATCTTGTGTCTATTGTGCTTTGTCTCTAGGTGTGTTACCATGACGCTCTGCCTTTCTGCTCACGTTTCTTCCCCTACATGGCCTTGATGCAGTCCCTGGTCCTAGTGGCCTCTGGCTCCTTCTGGCTGCACTTCCCACACACTTCGGCCCGCATAGAGCACTTCCTCACCATCTTGAGCAAGTGCTGCGAGTCACCTTGGACATCTCAGGCATTGTCCCACGCCGCGCAACAAGACACTGCCCAAGAGACAAACATGACCAATCAGAGAGCTCCGTCACATCCCTCATCATATTTCCTGTCAATGAACTTTATTAGGAATGCCAGCATAGACTCAGGTAGTGATAGTCCACTGTTAAAAAGAGCAGAGAGCATTTCTACCACCGCTCCTCTATGTCCTCCATGTCCCTCCTCTCAATCCTGCACCTTCGAAAAAACTTCTAGCTTACTGAGCCCCCAAACGTACCCCTTCAAAACAACAGTGTTGGAAAATCATGATCCCCAGCGTGATGTCAGGCTGGATAAGAATGATGGGGAACAGGCCAGGGCACTGTTTGAGAAGGTCCGCAAATTTCGATCGCACAATGAAAACTCTACAGTAATATATAAGGTGGGATATTAGAGGTTCTTAAAGGCTTAAAGGTGAGCTATGTAACTTTTCTGGTGGAGGGTCCATCACCTGCTTTTCTCCATGGAGATGCTATTGCTTTGCTTGAAATCTATCTATTTGCATTAGTCAATTACAGGTGTCTGTATATCAAAAAAATACTATACTAAAAAATACATTGAGAGCGTACAGTCTTACTGTAAGAGGGGTCACCTCTCCACAGATCTAGTCTGTTACTGCGTCACCTGCTTGTTTCTATGTAGATACGTTGTTTTTTTGTTTTACTACTACTACTACTACTACTTTTTACATACTATGAAACATTCCAGGCACAGCAATAGTATGGTGCCCGGCAGGTGGCTGAAAAGTTACGTGCTGCACCTTTTAATATTAGCTATATTACATTAACAGATACTTTTAAAGTATAATTTTTTATTTTTAAGCCAATACAATTTTCCTTAAAAATAACAACTAAAAAAAACACTCTACATGTTTAGCAAAACAAAAATATATGTGCAGATAAAGTACATAAACTACAAACTGCTTGTAGCACTGTAGAATATAAGTTAAGAAACACTTGTCATTAAACCTGTTGTCCTTTAGGTGTACCTGGCTCAGACTGTGTTCAAGCTGTTGTTGGTTGTGCTCATTGGGTGTTACACAATCCCTCTACTGAGCTCCTTCTCCTTCAGTCTTAACTGTGAGGCAGAGGAGCAGGCTCTGGTGGGATACTCCTCCTTCCAGTGCATCCATGTTCTCTCCTCTCTACTGCGTAAACTACTGCTGGCCTATATGAGTCTGCTGGGAGTCTATGGCCTCCTCAATCTCTACACATTGGGTTGGATCTTACACAGGTATAAAACAGAATAGTTTTGGGTTTGAGTAATATAATAATGGAACTGTTTAATTACATCTGAAAAAAGTATCAACTTTCACAATGTTTCTTATTTATTTAATAATCTTCTCTCAGTCATAGTTATTGTATACCGATTCAGACTGTTTGCCAAACCGCTACTGGGCTAAAGGTAACTAAAGATATTGGAGCCCGTACACTGGAGAAGTAAGCAGGTCACCAAAAACACCTTTTTGACAAATTTCATGAAATTATTTCTTGTCTGTACTAATTCAAGTTACCAGCATGATGTTATCCATATGTAGTAGATTTTATTATCAAAATTATATTGCATGCTTCAGTTAAATAAGTTGTGTTTAGTATAATATTTTAATAATTCTGATAATTGTAATGGGTTGTATTCTGTGTGTTCCCAGTGCTCTGCGTCAGTTCTCCTTTCCCCCAGTAAAGGACGCAAGCTCTTTGAGAGAATTTCCAGACTTGAGGAACGACCTGGCCTTTCTTCTGCACATGCTGGATCAGTACGACTCCTTACTGGTGCAGAGGCTTTCTGTGTTTTTGTCCCCTCTGAGTGAGCGCCCCCTAGGGGAGGACGGCCTGGAGCGCAGCTGGGGGGAGGAGCAGCTGAGGGCCCTGGTCGTAGTGGACACAGAAGGCAGCTCCAAACTGACTCTAGTGGCTCTGCCCAGGATTCCCTCAGCTCTGTACACACTCAGCCATCTTCATGTGCTCAGATTAGAGCTCATCACTGATGCTCGGTTTACTGCACAACTGTCAAACATGTCCTCCCTCAGGTGAGGCTAGAAGCAGGCTGTCTATTCCTAGGAAATCACCAAATATTAGTATCCTGATCTGTCTGCCATAGTTCATTGAATTTGGGGTATATTTTTGGCAATGTCAAATGTCACTTTTAGTTTTGGTAGAGAATGCATAGTATGCATATAAATATGCACTTAAGAGTAAATTTCATTTGAACTAACCTGAACACAGTAGTGAGGTGAAGTTACAGTAGACATGCTCTGTTGTCCACAGAGAGCTGCACCTGTACCACTGCTCTGCTGCTATTGCCCCCGGTGCACTGAGCGTGCTACAGGATCGTCTGGAGGTCCTCCATCTCACCTTTTCTCACCCCTCACAGCTGCCCGGGTGGGTGCACTGCCTCAGGGGCCTGCAGCAACTACACCTGAGCGGCCATCTGTACAGCGACGGAGGAGTGGCCCGCAGCTGGGCCTTGGGAAGCCTACGTCAGCTCCATCACCTGCGCGTACTAGTGATTCGTGGCATGTTGCAGCGTATTCCAGGAGAGCTGTGTGAAGTGGCGAGCACTTTGATGAGGTTGGAAATCCACAATGAAGGTACACGACTATTGGCTCAAAGTGGACTGAAGCGCTTGTTTGGTCTCACAGAGGTGCTTCTGCAGGACTGTCAGCTGGAACGCCTCCCTTCTGCTCTCACAGCACTCACTAACCTGTGCTCTATTGATCTGCAACACAACAGGCTGAGAACTCTGGAAGAACTTAGTGGACTGTCACAACTACACCATCTTTCAAACCTTAGGCTTGCATACAACCAGATTGTAGCACTACCACCTTGCATCAGTGTACTCCAAAGGCTGAAGTTGTTAGACCTCGCCAGTAATCAGCTCCACAGTGTCCCCCTTGCCCTTTTCACTCTGCGTGGCCTGCAGAAGCTACTCCTGTCTGGTAACCTTTTGCAGCAGCTGCCTGGTGAGGTGAGGGCATTGCAGTCGCTCACAGAACTGGACATAAGTGGGAACAGGTTGGAGAGTCTTCCCAGTGAACTGTTCAGTGGTTGTCTAAAGCTACGTGTGCTGAATGCATCTCACAACTACCTGCGCTCCTTACCGCGGGGGGTGGGTGCTTTGACTGAGGTGCATAGGTTGGACCTGCGCAGTAACAGTCTGGAGGAGTTGCCCTGTGAGTTGGTCCACTGCTCTGGCCTCTGTGGAGGGGGGCTGCTAGTGGAGGACTGGCTCTTCTTGTCTTTGCCCCCTCTTGTCCGTGACCTGCTCAGTCAGTCCCAGTCCAGCTCTCGGCCAGAGTCCGATACTTTTCCATATTTTTCTCCAACACAGTGGTGCTTCCACTCCACTCTGGAATCACAGATTTAATCTATTACTGACTTTCATATGACTTCACAATATAATAGCCCTGTAGTGTTTAATTGCGATGGGGGGATTTTATTTTTATTTTTTTCTGAAATTGGACAAATTAAGTGTGATGGACATTTTGATAATATAGGTACATGATTAAATAAAGTCAAAATGTACCCAATTGCTTTGATATTTCCAGTGAAGTAACCATATGCCTATTATCAATCAACTTCTTCTATTTGAGAAAATGAATATCATGACCTTGTATAATCTGAAAATGATATTGTAACAAAGTCATTGGGTTTTATTCACATACTGCTACAATAAATCAAGATTCTCAAAGTTGGAAAACAGTGCATACATATTTTGGCTCGGCTTTGTTTCTTATTTAGCCTATATTGGCAACATGATTAGTAGGATAAATTATATCTCTGAAAACATAAACATAACTGACTTGGAACAAGAAATCAGTTTGCCACAGTTCCCCAATACCTTACGAAGAATCTTCTGTAGCCTATAAAAATCACAGACTTGCCAACAAGAAATCAGGAGGCTTTAGCGACATCTGGTGGCAAAGATGCATAACCAACCCCGATATGAAAGGGTTTTGTGATTTATTTTGAAAAGGTCAGCTATAACACACTCTGTTCTAAACAAAAATGAATTAATCTCCGGATAGCGTTGCACTCTTCTAATTTCCAATGAGGAAAAATGTCATTTTTGAGGTAGCCTATCCACTGAATAATTTGCGATTTTTAACTATTGATGAGACGAGGATTGTTAGAATAAAATAAATGCCCTAAAATTACAAACGTTCACCCCTCTTTCTGAAATGGTTGTAGGTATTTGGAATTTTTGTTTTACTAATACTAAAACGAATTATAAAATACAGTACGTTTTTCTATTAGGGCCTATTAATTATCTTTTTTTTTTTTTTTTTTTTTTTTAATTTTTTTTTTTTTTTTTTTTTTTTTTTTTTTTGAGTACATTTAAAACATATTTTATTTTCATTACCTTCTCGGTAATCAAAATATAGGCCTATAAAAACAATTGAAAACCAACACTAAAAACAGAAAACAAACTTTTATGAAACCGGATGTGGTCATAAAAAGCGCCGAAATTCACACCAGTGCGAAGCAGCAAAACACAGGAAAGTTTCGCCTTATCAGTCCCGCAGATCTACCACACCCCAGTAGGTAAACACGGACCCGAGGGGTCTCTACCTCGCTTCGGGGTCAGCGGCTCGTTTTACCGACACGTGCTCCAGTTATTTTAAACCAATAACCAATATACCTCAAGGGCTCCTATCGATGTAGTGCGATCCGGTTGTGCTTCATACTCACGTCTTCGTAAGGTATTGACGTGTGTATTCTGGATCTCAGGCAAGACCACATCCGATTTCATAAAATAAAAAACAGTTTTGGGTGTCGGTCTTCGTTTGTCTTTATATATTCTGATTATCGCATGGATAATGAAAATAAAATATATTTTTAAATTTTATCAAATAATACCAAAATGCACTGTATTCCATTATCCGTTTTAGTATTAAACAAACAAAAAGATAATCACCTGTTATTTGACATTTAATTGCCATCTCTGAATAGAAATACCAAATAGCCATAAGTACACTGATTTCACACCTAATGATAAATCTTATAAATGAGTTGAGCAAAATACCATTTCTGTTCTTTTTTGTTGGTTAGTTTTTTTTGTTTGTTTTTACGGCTGCCGTATAATCTAAATCGGTCAGCTAAGTTTTTAATTTTCTCGTAATCAGAAACCAACAACCAATGTACCTCAAGGGCTCCTATCGATGTAGTCCGATCCGGTTGTGGTTCCGCATCCCGCTTCTTTTGTGCACAGTCGACTGCGGTATTCTCTTATCCAATCATGTGTCGTTTTTGGTGTTGGACATTTGAGAAGACCAATCGGACATTAGTATTCAGTGAAAGGTGGGACTTCCGGTTGCTCGTATAACCCATCTGAGGCCTGCACATGCGGTTTTGATCTGTTGCTTGGCTGTAGCTCACGCCGAAAAGGTAAGAATGGATTTTTAAGGGTTTGAGCGCTTTAATATTACGATTTATTCGGTTTGATTAGGCGATTCCGTGGTTACCGTTTTCATTCCTGTTCAGTAACTTCAACTACAACTTATTCATTGTTTGATGGTTTAGCAGAAATGGCGCTTAGCATCAGTTAGCTCACTCAACGTACCGGTCTTTTGTTGTATTTTCTTTAAGATATACAGCATGCATCTTTATGCACTCGCGTAAATGCATCCGTGTTTAGTTCTCAGTAGTTTATATTCGTTCCTAGTATGTAGTTTGGTGGTATATCTACGTTTGTTATGTTTTGCGTATATAACAGCTTAGCTATCAAGTTAGCAGGGGTTATGCAACAATAGCACTTCAGTCGGTCTTTATGGAGAGCGTTTTCGTCCTGTTACACCGAAGCATACACGTTCCAGTGTTTGTTGCGATAAATTGTTTTGTACTAGTAGTATAATAGTTTAAGCGGGTCGTTTTTTACATCAACCAAATGCATAAGGCTATGTCATTGTTGGCTCGCAAACCCAAAGATGCTAAAGGTGCGTAATCGTGATGGATGAGAAGTGCGTAGGGAGGTTTATTTCTGTCGGGCCAAAATGTGACCATGGTGTGTTTCTTTCCTTTGTAACTATGTTAATACTCTCTAACGCATAATGCAGATCGGGTACAAAGAACATTAGCATTTGGTGCTAATATTTAGCTCCAACTTGTGAAAAAACACAGGAAGGTGCCGTTGCAATGCAGGCGACGCAGACCCAAGAATTTATATCTCCTGTTTCTCCTACGATCCAGACAAACACAATGGCCGAGAACGACGTTGACAATGAGCTGTTGGATTATGAGGAAGATGAAGAGCCACAGGGAGCCCCCGAGAGCGCCACTCCCGCTGGGAAGAAGGAGGTCAAGGGCTCGTACGTGTCCATCCACAGCTCCGGCTTCAGGGATTTCCTACTCAAACCCGAGCTGCTCCGTGCGATTATTGACTGTGGTTTTGAGCATCCATCAGAGGGTAAGCTCCGTTCTGTCTTTATTTGGATATTTGTATGTATGTATGTGTGCTAATGTATTACTTTGTTTTTTTTCTGACTACAGTCCAGCATGAGTGCATTCCCCAAGCCATTCTGGGTATGGACATTCTCTGCCAGGCCAAGTCTGGTATGGGAAAGACTGCTGTGTTTGTCTTGGCTACACTTCAGCAGATCGAACCCGTTGATGGCCAGGTTAGTGCTCTGCTTTCTGTAGTTGGTATATGGGGCATTTTTTTTTTTTTTAAATGCATCACAATTGTTTTTGGAGAATTGCAAAATATTGCAAAAAGATTTCAGAAAGGGGTGTTAAGTGATAATTCTGCACTTTAGTGATTTACTTTTACTGTTCGTTCACCTTTTAGTGTAGTTATTGTGTGAATTTTACCACGAGTCTATTGCCCATCCCTTGTGATTTCTATATGCTGCATAAACGATGCATTCCACAAAGTTATTTTTACATATATAAATATGCATTCCACAGAGTTATTTATATATGTATAAAAATAATATTGCTTGGATTTGTAACAATTTATGAAATTGCATGTTAAAGGAAAAGGGCATTAACAGTGTTGGCGTCCACCCTTTAGGAAATAAAAATGATGTTATTGTATTCATCTGGTAGATGTGACACAGACCTGACAAAGAGCTGTTCTGTTATTCTATTAATACCTTTGGCTGTTATGGGTGGCATAGTGCAGGATTGTCTATGCTTTTTTCCATACAGTATTTCAGTGCTTTTATATAATTAAAAAAAATATAATTTTAAGTAATTGTCACTAGTATAGAAGCATGATTTTTACTGTGATTTCTGAGTACGTACATGTGTATATTTGTATTTATATTTTTCATACAGGTCTCTGTCTTGGTCATGTGCCATACACGAGAGTTGGCCTTCCAAATCAGTAAAGAGTACGAGCGCTTCTCCAAATACATGCCCACAGTGAAGGCAGCGGTGTTCTTTGGAGGCCTGGCCATCAAGAACGACGAGGAAGTCCTCAAGAAGAACTGCCCCCACATTGTGGTGGGGACACCTGGCAGAATCTTGGCCCTGATCCGCAGCAAGACCCTCAGTCTCAAGAACGTCAAGCACTTTGTCCTGGATGAGTGTGATAAGATGTTGGAGCAGCTTGGTGAGAGGACATGATTCATTCTGATGCCTTGAGAACAAAATCTGGGTTTGTGTTGATTTTTTTTTTTTTTCCTCAGACATGAGGCGAGATGTCCAGGACATCTTCAGGCTCACCCCTCACGAGAAGCAGGTTATGATGTTCAGTGCCACTCTCAGCAAAGAGATCAGGCCAGTCTGTCGCAAGTTCATGCAGGATGTAAGTAACCAATGGTGCATGTGGCACAGTACTCAAAATTTTAAGCTTTTGTAATTATTTCTATATTTTTATTCTTAGCCCATGGAAGTGTTTGTGGATGATGAGACAAAGCTGACCCTCCACGGTCTGCAACAATACTACTGCAAACTAAAGGACAGTGAGAAGAACCGCAAACTCTTTGACCTCCTTGACGTTCTTGAATTCAACCAGGTAATGACAGTTGTATAATGGAAACATTTTCAAATTTGTCAGTGTTTATGCATTTAGAGGACGCAACAATTCTAGGCAGTGAATTTCTAGATATTTTATTTGTGTCAAGTCAGGTGTTGACTGTTGCTTGTCCTGTAGGTGGTGATCTTTGTCAAGTCAGTGCAGCGCTGCATTGCCCTGTCACAGCTGCTGGTGGAACAGAACTTCCCTGCCATTGCCATTCACAGAGGCATGGCCCAGGAGGAGAGGTGAGGGCATCTGCATACTGCAAGACTACATGTGCCACAGGAGTGCTCACATGTTTTTGATACACTGCATGTTTTTTTGTGCAGACTGTCCCGCTATCAGCAGTTTAAGGACTTCCAGAGGCGGATCCTGGTAGCCACAAACCTGTTTGGCCGAGGAATGGATATCGAGCGGGTCAACATTGTGTTCAATTACGACATGCCAGAAGACTCCGACACCTATCTGCACAGGGTAAGCATGAAGCAACAGCGCAATAGACGCATACCACTAGTAAAGTCTTTCTCGATGACCAGAGATTTTGGTCCATATGTCTCACAGCAAGGCGGCCCTGGGTTAAATTCTCAAATAGAACAGGATGTCAGTGGCATGCTTTGCCTTTGTCTGTGTTGGTTTCCTCTACCTTTTTAAAAATATACAGGTTAGGTTGGGTTAGTCACAGTGGGTCAAGACAAACCATCCATTTAATCTGCATAATTAAATTATAACGGATGAGGAGGGAAAACCAGGATCTTGTGCAGTTTCTAATCCAGGTGTGTTTCAGTTAATTAAGTTTTTACTTTTATTTTCATTACTCACAGTAGCAAAATCAGCAATAGTGTACTCAAGTGAAAAGTATTTTATTTTGGTTTTTGCTTGGTGCATTTTTGTTTATTCACACAGCATTTCTAGCTAACGTGAAGGTAAAAATGGTGAATGCATTTCTCTCACATGGATTCCTTTTGTGACAGGTGGCCCGTGCTGGTAGGTTTGGGACCAAAGGCCTGGCCATAACCTTCGTGTCAGATGAAACAGACGCCAAGACCCTAAACGACGTCCAGGACCGCTTTGAGGTGAACGTGGCCGAGCTGCCAGACGAGATCGACATCTCTTCTTACAGTGAGTCTGCATAGTAACTGCTTCATGAATGAGAGGGTGCACAGCACTTTGCACTACAAACAAGTTGGCCTTGTTGCTTCTGATGGTATTTGCTCAGCTTGTGAGTGCCCCTCACATATTGGGCAAATGTAATGTACTTATTGGCAATGATGGACAACAGTTGGTGTGCTCCTCAAATTAAAGTGCCGTGCACAATTACACTAATGTTGCCAAGTTTGTATGTTCAGCTGTTGCACATCTGATAATTCAAATGCCTAACCCCTGTTTGTCTGTGTCTTTCTAGTCGAGCAGTCCAGATGAGTTACCAGCCCCTCCTCTCCATCGGTGTATTGTGTATTTGAAGTAGATGTACTTCAAGCTCTGCCTGATCCCTTGCTCACAAAACACTTTTATTGTCAATTTTTCGGCGATCAGGTGTGGTCGCTTTTAATTTGTCTTTTACTGTTTTGTTTTGCTCAGTGAAATTAAACCTTTTTATAAAATGCCATGTTACTATTGTGGTCTCTTGTAAGACTTGTTTGTGCCCTTTTGTAGTTGGTAGGATGTCAGGGAAAGAAATTATCCACACAAATTTGAACCTAGTCTTGTATTAAGTTTCCCCATCACTGAATACATTTGGTAATCAAGTAGTCAAATAGTAATGTGTTAGCAATTATGGCTTTCGGCAGCTCTTCTGTTCAATGAATGTTCTTGGTACATTCAAAGCTGTTATTCTGACTTGTTGAGTTTTGATACATTGATCATAACCTCACTGTACTATTAAAACCTATTAATGTTCTTTGAATCCTGTTGTCAAATATTTTCCTAAGAATGACTCATTTAAACTGGGGGTACTTTATTTGAGCTGTTTTGACAGTTATAAAACATGGTGTAATGCATCTCATGCATAACTGTTCAGTTATTCAATTCCAACTGATGCCATGAATTGGTGAGTGTTAAAATAATTGTAAGAAATGATACAGCTGGGACAAAGCAAATATGACAGTACAAAATTGCTTTTAACAAAATTGGTCATGGCAGAGGAGAATATTTCAAAATTAAAAAGGTATGAAATGTTTAACAGAAAAGCTAATGTTTATTTAAACATACAGTAAACGATTTATCAAATGAGTATAAGCTAAAGCAATGCTGCATCTGTAAACCCAGCAGTTATAAGGTGCATGAAGTTTTTGTAATGTCATTTGCATTGTAAGAAAAGGGTAGTAGCAATAACAGCAGGTGAAGGATTGAGAAATCCACCGACACCATACATGTACAGTACGTAGCACATAAAAACACAAGTTTGGAGCTTATTGCTATGGAGTATGAGAAGATTACAGGCAGATGAGAGCTGCAACTCAAATTACATGTTTACCTCAGAACAAAGTTTTGTGAATTTATTTTTATGACACCAGCAGAGGCAGTTTTTCTCACAAGCAGCTTTCTGAGGAGTGTAATTTGCTCTAAATTAGCCTAGTGGACATGTTGACGCCAGAATCCCAGGCTTGTTCATCTTCTGCTGCTGAATGTCTCAGTTTGTCGTGGATTCAAGGCAGAGTGCAGCTGTGTAAACCACCTCTGACTTATTCTTTACTAAAGCTTACAGAGGCACATCCAGTCGGCTCTCGCTCTGTGTTTCTCCAGTCACAACTTTGTCGTCCATCATCACAAATCCCTGATCCTTGACCCTGGGGGTCTAGATAGATCAATAATCCTGTCTGTTGCAGAGCTTAGTCGCTGTTGCTCCATCCTGTATGATGACCTGCTACAGTCACATCAATAAATAGCAGTGAATAAATACCATGAAAAGACGATCTGCATCCACAGCATCTCTGCCCTGGACTTTTCCCTGCTTTGTTCCATGGTGTATCTCCAGAGGGTCCAGACATGACCCCCGTGGGTCCAACTCTGACCCTACAGCAGCGTGTGAGCAGCTTCTGTGCTGCCTACTGACATCAAGGATTACACAGGACCAACACATTTGTGCGTGTGCTTAGTGCCCTCCTCATCAGAGTTCAGTCTCACAGTTCAGTGTGTGGCAGTGCACCCTTGAGTCTGTGTCATCACTACAGATCAGTTCTGTCCCAAACAGACAGGTACCTGTTGGAGGCTCTCCCCATTCTTCCACAATAATAAAGTTTTTGAAAAGGTCTTTGTTGAGTGTGCCTTTCTCACATTTACTCATGAATACACTAGGGACAGCTACTCTCTACTGGACCTCTAAGGGGAGAGTCAGTGTTGTGGGGTTAGTCGACGAACTTGTGCGTGTCCCCGTAGAGCCACCTCTGGGGGGGCATGGCCGCCTCGTTCAGGTGGTTGCACTGATCGCTGCACTTACAGGACTGGATGAACATGACAGACCTGTGGAAGCGCTCTCCATCAGGACAGGAGAAGACCACAGAGGCGGTGCGTGTGCGGCGGGGGGAGCAGCAGCGGCCGTCCCGACACACTCCACAGTAGTTTGGCCTGTAGAGACGAGTGCTCCTGCAGCCAGCGTACGACAACCGTTGAGGCTCAGGTGCCTTGTGAGTGCGAGAGCATTTACGGCCTTTCTGTGGAAAGAGATGAATAACACATTAGTCACGGGCAGGACTAGAGCCCTACAATGAGGCATAAGCTAACAGTGATGGAGCCATAGCGTAGATATATGGCATGATCAAACCAACCTCATAGAGATACATGCTGCACATGGGTCAGCCAAGAACATAGAGCAGAATGAAGGAATTGAAAGGCTAGACACTGAATATATGGTGAACACTGGAGAAAGTCTAGATTACTTGGCTGAGTAAGAATGTTTAGTCTACTGAAATATCAGGTAACAAGCCCCTCACCTTGACAGGCATGGACAATGAGCTGCATGGGCGGATGTTACACAGCCGAGTTTCTTTGATCAGTTTGCACCGTGCGTTGTCATTGGTGACCCTAGAAGACACGCCCATTCCACAGCTTCTGGAGCACTGTGTCCATGAAGTAGTCTGTACCACACACTGGTCTCCCGCCTGCCTCCATGCTGGACCAGACAGAACACAAAGTGATGACGCATGTTCAGCA
>KN484700.1:85995-96744 GCA_000787095.1 Periophthalmodon schlosseri
ATCCACATATTCACTCCCACCAGCCTACTCATTCATCCTCATTTGCATCTCCATGTTTATGCCCTCAAACTCATGATGAAAGATGTCAAAGGCTTTAATTTTCTTTTCTATTTTAACACTTATGTGTTCTATGGATCTGCTGTAATCATCTGGATGTATAAGAGACAGTCAAAACATGTAAATTACAAGCCAGCGCTGAGATCAGGCATATAAAACTAAATGACAGGTGTGGGAACAGAGCCACAGGGATATAGTTTCATGGTAAAATAAAAAAAATAAAAAATCAACTGTAATCAAGTTTCTATCCTGTTTACCGCTTGCTCACTGTTATAAAAAAAAAAAAAAAAAAACACCGGACACAATTCAAAGATGGTATTATCATACCTACATTCATGTGTGCTTCTGTTTGAAATCAGACTATCACTTCAAAAGCTGCTGATTCTCAGGTACATGGGTGTTCTAGGGATGAGTTCAGTTTGCATAAAAAGCATCTGAAGAAGCAGGTACAACAACCATAAAGCCACAGAACAATGGAGTAAAACATAGGGTAATAAATATGACCTCAAATCTGGGAAATTTGTCCTGGCTGACAGGGCCTATCCACGCTGCCACCACTGGTTGCTCAATGCAAATAAGGAACAACTATCAGTATGGCTTTTACCCACAAAACCATAGGGTTTTGTTCCACACATGAATACAAGCATCTTAAATGTAAATGTATGCAATGTGTTGAAGCAGCTGGTTTTACATATATTTATGCTGCTCATAATGCATTGCATTTAGAATTCATATTCCATTGGTATGATTCACTAGTCCACTGTATGACAACAGTTCTAGGCAGCTATAAAAGCATTAGGGTGAACAGCCACTAAATGACAAGTGATGAACACAAACATGTTTTCAGTAAAGGACAGATTTGCACGAGGAGACAGCAGGACACATTTTACAAGCTTTTCTGATATCTGAGATGCAACATTCGCACAAGGTCCTTAAGAACCAAACTCAGGTTTAACAGAGGCAACAAGGCGGTAAGGTATGCTAAACCCTCAGATGGTATTTGACAAGTTTGTGATGGTAGTTATATGGAGAAGACAGACTTCACCCTGCGTCACACTGAAGCACTTCCTCCTGACCTTTGCTCCACTGACGACTAGCTTCACACGCACACAGAGTGGGGCCGCTCGTGGGCTCATAGGGCACTGGGTCACCTGTACCTGTCCATCACTGGACACAGTGATGGTGCTGCTCCACCTAAGGCAAGGTCATGCACGCCCCCAAGTTCCAGCCCTCTTCCTCTGCATCTGTCCTCCCCTCATCTCCTAAACATCACAGAACACACTCTGTTCTAGCCATCGCCTCCACCAGGAGCCCTCAAATATCCCAAGTATCCTTGCAATTTCCGGTGCCATGTTTATTTGGGGGAGAGTGGGCTGGGGGCTGAGGAGGCTTGAAAAGAGACGCTCACTGACAAACAGTTTGGGCTGCGTCTGAGAGTAAACATGTGCTGGAGGTGTAGCCAGGCAAGCGGTAACTGCACTGAGGCTGGTGTGTTCTGGTGCAGGGCTCACAGAGAAGGTCTCTGTTAGACTGCAACGGCCACAGGCTAATAAACACCCCACCCCTTACCTGTGCTGCCCACAGCACAACGCCCTCTAGTGGGCTCAGGATACCCAGAATAAAACTAAAATAGCGTAATATAGAATCGATTTTTACAGTGTACCCAGCATAATCCAAACGAGACAAATGAAGAGAAGGCTGAAAAGACTACGCAATAGAAAATTGCCATTAAGATTAAGTTACAGAAAAATTGTGGTACCAAACTGAAGTCAGTGTGCATCCGTGTGATACATGTGACACATGTGATAATGGGTCTCGTGACAAAAGGCCACCATGAACATAAAGGTGTAGGCATAATTGAAACTGTAATCCAGAACAGTTGTTACTCTTACTAGTAGGCCTAGTATCTAAATTGTTGATTTGACAATGACCACTTTGACCACATGTTAAGGTAAATAGACATCAGACAAAAATGTAAAAAGGTTTAGAACGTATTTGATAATATTATTAAGTTTGAATTACCCGGTCACTGGGTCAATCACCAATGGACCTTGTAATTAAGTATACAAAAAATAAATAAAAAGTAGGTTATGAACTATAGTGTGTGTGCCATATTGCCACATTTTCCATACTTGTTTCTTTTCTTTCCTCTTCTGGTCCCACTTGAGTAATATTTTGTTTGAAGTAACAGTAGACCAGACCTAATCTTACTTGAGTAAAATATTTGGTTAGTCTTCCCATTGTAAGTCTATAGTGATAAAAGCTTTATGCTGATCATGTGAAATTATCTGAGAATTTGAATTTCTTGAACCTTCTTTTGGAAAAAGATTCTGTTCATTAATTCATATTTTATCTGTCCAGTTACATTTAATCTATTGAGTGCTACCATGGAAGTATAATACGATCTTATTACTTGTCTTATCATAGATCCATGGGTGCTACACCCAAGCAGTATCCTACTAAAGAAGGTCTGCTATAATATTCTGCAAATACTTTTTTTTTTTTTTAATGCAAATGGTGGTCCTATAGTAGGACCACCTCAAGTACTTTGGCTACTCTACCAAATTGCAGTGTTCCACATTTCGTGGCACTTATGAGTTATCCCTGTAGATGGCGCTGCTCGTGTAGCTCTGCAGTGGAGGTGTAAAATCTGCTCTGTCTCTTTTTCTGAATGCGGCTCCAAAACGGAAGTGCTTGTAGTCCGCAAGGCCAAGTGCAGCGGTAACTTAACAGCAAGGTAAACCCTCTCAGAGCTTAATCCTTCTAGTTTTATAACGGAAAAATCTTTTGTCGTTTAAAGCTCCACTGCCCCCCGGACTGTCTCGGTAAATTATGGGTTTGTTCGCCCGCTGGAGGAGCTGTTTGGCGGCGTGAGGCTAGGAGGAGGAGGACGTAGTAGAGGGCAAAGTCACTCGTAACGTAGGTTAATGGTGGAAAGGAGACTACAAACGCCACTGACCCAGTTGGCACACACTGAAGAAGTTGTGATAGAATATTATCCTTATTGTCCTAATAATATGCTGTTTTTATAATTTGTGTTGTGGCCATTGACTGTATACTTTTGGCCAATAAACTGCTTCATCCGCAAAGCAATATGGCCATCTGCGCATAAAGTTGTCCTTATTTAACTTTTAGCAGTTTTATGGATGAATAATCCATAGGGGAGAAGGCGGCTAGGCGCCATAGTTAGGCCTAGTAGTGATGGTAACAGTTCTTCTGCCATCTTTGGAAGGGTTAGATTAAGCATTGTATTAGGCATATTGTTGCCCTACATTTAGGTTATTTGTATGAAAGCAAAACTGAACAAAGTATGATACGTCGAGGGTGTGTAAATGTTGTTTCTAGCTAATGTAACAGTCTGTACAATCTGTGCCCACTAGTTAAGTCTTGTTTACTCTAAAGTTCACTGTCCTGCAGGAAGCGCCCCCCTCCGCCTGTAGAGAATGCCTGTAAACATGCGGCCCTTACATAAGCGACCTGCTCACTGTGCACTGAAGATTTTTTGTGGGCCCCCTGCGTTGATTTTGGCCAGTGCAGTTAATTATCTTATGTGACTGTTGGTCTACTTAACATAGTTTCAGTTAACCCTATTAGTCAGAAATGTTATACTTGTTAATGAATATTGATTGTTTTATCATTTTATTGTAATTAGTACCCTGAAATTTTTAGGTTTAATTTTAGATGTTTGCATTTATCATGTCCTTCGTCTCTGTTTCAAGTTGCTCCAGTAGCACAGCTATTATTACTATTACTGTTACATAGCCCATTTTGTAATTGTCTTAATGTCTTTTCACAGATGGCTCAGAGACTACTGTTTCGCAGAATTTGGACAGTTGCTACAAAAGAACTCCGTCAGAATCCAGCCCCCTCAGCTGCTGTTGCTTCGTCATCCTTCTCCACGTCCTTTCAGCCCTCTTCAAACCGTGGACCCTTCTTGACACCTTCTCGTACCCTACTTCGCTCCCTACCTCTCGCCTTCCACAGACTAGTGTCTTTCAACGTCCAGGACCACGATGACTTCACAGAGAGGGTCATCAACAGTGAACTGCCCGTTTTAGTCGACTTTCATGCACAGTGAGTATAGCGGGACAAGTGCAAAACAAAAATGGAGGAGGATTGGCGCCTGATGATGACACTGGTTTATGAACTACTATAATAATAAACTTCTTTTTCGGTTAATGTCTAATTGATTATTAATAGAACTTGGGAATAAGATCAAATGTGAAAGGACCATACGTGCCAAACGATCCTATAGACACATGAGCAAAAACAATATAAAAAAGTAAACTAAAGAGCCGTGGAACATGGATAAGTTGTCGGTCACTACTGGCAAAAACATTTCTCACACTGTAGAGTCAAAATACTTTTGAATGAAAACTAAATGTAATATTTATGTCTTAAAATCTCCATTAGTTTAAAATTAGGCTAACTGAAAGTTCTGAGGTGTGATTCTCAATTTCAATCTCTTTACTGGTTTTGCAAAAACATATTTAATCTCAGAGAACAGTTTGACAATATAAAATATAAAATGCCTTACTTGAGGGAAACTTATCTGAAATGTGTTAAACAACTGTTACTAATTTGTGACTAGAGTTACATAGTGCATTTTTTACCTTTTTTGTTGGAGGATTTGCCACCTGCTTGTCTCTGTAGAGATGTTATTGCATTGCCTATTATGCCCAAAATGTAAGACTGGGGATGAGGTGTGACTGGCAGGTGAATTAGAGAAATGCACAGTCCATCTGTATCAAAATTAACATGCTGATTATGAGTAAAAAAAACAACAAGATGATTGAAAAAAAGGCACACTTTTTTGAGAGAAGTTTGATTTTGTTCTAAATGATAAATGACAAATGAGCTTGTTTCCCCATTTGTTACTAAAATAAACAAACTTGATTGCGCAGCCTGAGATGCAAGGAGGTATGATGTGGTGACCAGACTGACATGCATATAGAATATAGAATGCCAGTCAGGCTGCCAGGCCATATAAAATATGTGTTTACTTATGTAAAGCAATAGTATTTAAATGTTAAAAAGCAAAATCTTGATTTTTTTTTAGGTGGTGTGGTCCTTGTAAAATCCTTGGGCCACGGTTGGAGAAGGCCATTGCAAAACAGAAAGGCAGGGTAACCATGGCTAAAGTTGACATAGATGACCACACAGACCTAGCAATTGAATATGGGGTAAGTGTAATTACATATGGTTCATCTATTCTATAACAATACATGTAACATTAAATGATTTTCTGTGTACAGGTTTCTGCTGTCCCAACTGTAATTGCCATCCGAGGAGGTGATGTTGTCGACCAGTTTGTAGGAATTAAAGATGACGACCAACTAGACTCATTTGTTAGCAAGGTCATTGGACAATAAACCAGCGGCCTCCTGTTGGGCTGTTATTGCAGCAAACTTTGCCCACATAATGTGTGCTAATATTAGTATTAAGATTTGTGTGTCTGAAAAAATGTATTTTACCATGTGCAAATGAAAATCTGATTAGCGATATGACACTCACAGACACAGTCTGCTTCTTCACATGTTTTAATATTAATGTTATGTTATATCGAATTTTCATCTTCAAGTCTAAACTCATTTACTAGCCACTAAACCAAGTGTATTTACAGATCTTTCTATTCTATTATGTTTTCAGACGCAAGTTTACTACACACAAATCTTAGTACCTCAAAATATGCACATAATTTAGCTAAAATGATAACATGTACCGTCACCGACAGCTCATAGTTATCGCTGCTCCCCCCCCTTCCGCCATTTTGAGCCTATTGTCTCACTAGCAAGATATCATAGCCACAGTTCACTGGCATTCTGTCAGCACACACACACCCATCCCTAGACATCATGCTTCAGCTATTTAATAACATTTTAGATTTTAGTCTTTTTTTCTCTCCAGTGGTGGGTGTGTGCTGCTAGACTATATTGTGTGGTTCAGATCATAGTCTAATTTACATGTTTTATTTTTCCTCAACGCTAGAGAGCTGCTAAAAGCTTGTTTCCTGTGAAAGTTTATGTACATGAATTACTGCAGCTTCTTTATCAAGAGGGATATATAGTTTTAGGAAAGGGGAAACTTAAATGACTATTGAATGACTGTGTTACTTGCAGTACCTGTTTCATACACAAGATGGTGGCGTTCTTCAATCTCGGAGCCATTCTTTGACGTTAATATACACCAATATGCCTACTAATGTGAGAGTGGGTGAGTGCGAGTTTGTATGTGTAATGTGTGAGCATGGGTCTTGAGTGTAAAAAATAAACTCAAGTCAAAGAGTTTAATTTAGTTTATACTACAATGAATGAATGGATTTATGTTCAATAACATGTCCAGGTAAAGTAATAAAGTGTGGGGAAATGTTTTCTGTATTTTGTATTTTTATTTATTTATTTATTTATTTGTGTTGTGTACAAATCCCGTATGGCAGGCAGGAATATGTATTTAGACTTTGTTCTCAATACAAGTTACTTCTCACTCACTACTCAGAAGTAGTTAAACGCCCACGCTTGTCTTCATTGTTATTTTCTGCCCTTTGTCATCTCCAGGAACCTAATAACACCTCTTTGTGCCTGGAGCTTTATTCTGAAATCATCTGTTTAATGCAAGACAGGCATTATTCAGCTCTTCTGATCTATTCACTCTTGTTTCATGACTTCATCTAGCGCTCAGATTCTGAGGCCTCCATTCTATATACTATTTGCCTCTCTTTTGACACCCTGTCCAATCCTGAAATAGCACTGACCTGTCAACAACCCATATAGCACACATTTTTTTCAAATAATGTATTAAAAGACATTCTAAATTCAGTTCTAATGTTGACCTGATTTATAGATAAAACATAATAAAATCCCATTTAGGTAGAATGTGGGAGGCTATATGCTTGAATGCACCATTTACTATCCCAAGTCAATGAGTTCAAATGGGGATGACTTGTTAAAAAGGCTTAGCTCCTCTAGCCATTATTCTGTAAACCACTCTTCTCTCTTATGCTCAGTGCAAACACAGTCCCACCTGTCTACCACCCTCGTTCGACATGTCCTCACCCATCCCACAGCTGACAGTCAACAGTGAGCGCATCCCTTTTGCCAATCACCTCACATGTCCCATCTTGGCTACTGTAGGTCATAATGAGTACTCAGCAGCATTCAAAGGTGAATTCCTCTGGCATTACATAATCAGGTATGAGTGAAGCAAATGGGTCGAATGGGTTACAGGCGCAGATGTCCAAATGTTACAGTCATGTCAGGATCAGAGACATTCCTACATAGCTCTGTGATGTCTGGGACCTTGGCAAAAGTGCCTTATGTTAATGATCAGCTTTTGTTAACCTCCAACTCAGGGGAAATACAAAATGGTACATACAATGGGATAGGGGCATTAAAAGAGCTTGTTCTTGGAAAACAATATGCAATACAACTAAATGTATTTGACACTGTAATTTTGTCTTGGTCTAAAATAGGAAAAATACACTCTTCATCTCTCAGCATAATAAAATATTACTGTAAGAGAGGATATATAGGAAGGCAACACTGGATAAACAGATGTATCAGAAATCACTCCCTAAACTTCACTGTAAAGATTTGCAATTTAGCAAATAACCCTATAAGTACTGAATGCCATGGATTGAATGAAGACATACTGTAGCCAATTAATGCCCATAGGGGTGGGTGACATTGACAAAAATGAAAAAAAAAAAAAAAAGACTATATGAAGTCATACCATAATTGGCAATCTATCCAAAATGTGATTGAAACATGCCTTCTGTTGGTTTAAATATTGCACAAAAAGTAAATGGACAGTAAAATAAACATTAGCTTTATATTTGGATTAGTAAGTTTCTGTTCTTTTGATATTGCTCCTACAACTATCCATGATAATACCCAGAAATATCATTGTTATTATTATTAATACAATAATGTACTTGTCATTAAACATGAACTGCTTGTTTTTCACAGAGGCCTATAATGATGACCTTGCCTCACAGCTCATTTGGTTTCTTCTTTATAGGCCAGTCTCTAGGCCTGAGGAATCCAGCCCCTAACACACAGACTCACACATGCACATCCCTGGTCAATGTGTCATCTATTCACTTGTATTCTATTCACCCTCTCTGTCTGCCCTCAGCCCAGCGCAGGACAGAGGTGACTAAAAGCATGACAACAGGCTACAAAGGTTCAAGAGCAACATGTAACCCTACACCTCTTCCACTGAAAACAAAGGCCACACCCCCATCCTGGCTTCCGCACCCACACACTCTTACCCAACCAGCCTTGCGACCATATAAGGCAAAAAAACACTGGGGAAGCCAAGGCTGTGCACTAGAGAGAGAGAGAGAGAGAGAGAGAGAGAGAGAAGGGGGAGTTGTAGAATTCTTAAGCTTCCAGATCTAGCACATTTTATCCAAGTCTGACACAAGCCGTTTGGGAAATGTCTGTCACTAGGCCAAGTACTTTTGATAAGGTGAGATAGACCTTCATAAACATCTTGCCCAGTTTCAAATTAGAAAAGTTATCACAATCCTGTCATCAGATACGTTTAAGGCAATTTGATGTATGGCTGTTTCAAAACTAGCAAGCAAAAGTAAGCCTTTATAAGAGGTGAGGGTTGTCCAAAAAAAAAAAAAAAAATGATATAAATGGAAGAAAATTGATCCTTTCCTGAATAGTTTTTGAATGGTCTTTATCAGAACGCGTACATGACCACATGGCAACATAAAGAAACTACTTTTGTTTTGTGTTACAATTACATTCTCTTATCTTATCTTGTGGTTGAAATTGGTATCGAGTGTCCTTTTCCTAGGTATTGAAATGTCATACTGTGATTAAGATGGACTTAGTAAAAGTAACAAAAGTAACCTACACAAAGACAACCACTAACACATCTAGCACATGTTCAGTCACACCTAAATCTTTTAGTGCCTCCCAATCAAAACATGACAAGCGGAAGTGTGAGCAAGTCCTCAATCTTTCACACATTATAAACAATCGATATCTGCATTGGCCATGAAAAAAAACATATCAGTCAGTCTCTATAGACTACACAATTAAAATATCTGCTTCACTTTACCTACTTTACAGCTGTAATTAGTTCAATATACTTTCTGTTTTCAAACCTTTGACCCAACTGAAACCACCAGTTTAATTATTAACACACCAAATTATACCAACTCATTGATCTCTCATACAAACCTAGACAAAGCCAGACAAAATAGTATTTCCATGACAATAAAAGGTCACAGATCAGATTAATTACTCTGACTGGTCCAGGGATCTCTATCTTCCTGCATTCAATTAATTTCATATGTTACTAAATATATTTAGAGTCCATGTTTTCTCTCTGGAATCAGGATCAGAGTAGCAAAGAAAGAACAGTAAGCGGCCCCAGCCTGGCACAGCCCCAGTATATTCTGTTTACTGTAAACACAAATCAGTATTTAGATTTCAAACATGCTCCAGCCTTCACACTCATCTCATAACTGCAATCGTATCAGCTTAAACATAAGTAATTGTGTCATGTCTGTCCCAAACTAAACATCTCCAGAAGGGAAAAAAGCCTTGTGTCCACATTCCAGACCCTTGTGAGTCAACATGCTCTTATCAGCTCTTCCTGTGTACGATCACTGAGGAAGAACAAGGAAGGCAAGACGACTTGACACACAAGACAGAAAAACACCTATGACACCTCATTTAGGCCTAGACATTATGAAGTTTGTACCATATGGTCATTAATACTTATGTTCAATCATTTGTTAGTGATCCAAACAAACTGTATGAGCCAAATTGATCATATCAGATCACAGTCCCTAAATTAATAATAATGTTTATCAGTTAAGTATGATTGTAGCATAATTTCATCCCTGAAGAGTTTTCAGCAAAACAAAGCATCCCTCCACCAACCATATGCACGCGGCATGTGCACTGCTGTCTGATGTCCGCCAAAAGCAAATAGTGCAAATAGTGTCTCTAGTCAACAATAGCCTAGGGCCTTCTATATATTGCCTATGGCAGAATGACTATTGTTTAATGTTGGTGTTGGTAGAGAACAATAGGCTCAATATTTTTGTATTTTATGAAGAGAGTTGTCACTTTATAAGGTGAGAACTACCTGCTCAAAATCGATGCAGCTTGGTATTGCTTATGCAAAACATAGAAAGACAAAATACTATAAAGCATGTACTGCATCTGGATGTGAACACTTATTGCATGTGACACAAGGCTTTTGTTACTCAACTGCTTTTGGCAAGGGATTTGGAAGTAACTGGGAATGATTTGGAAAACAAAGATTATAATGAAAGGCAATGTGTTTACAATAGGCTTCCATCCAAACGATGTGCAAGACTGACATGTAACAACAGATATTGTTGCGCAACCAATTAATGACACAGGCTATTTACTGGGTATAGAGTATAGAGCCACTTAAAGAATGAATGTCCACACACTTGAATTGAGTAATTACATGGCATTAATAGCAAAAAGCTGGTCAGGGAGCTCACATAGCACCCTTTTAATGTGCTGCCACTGAATGGGTGCTTTTCACTTTGACTGCATGATATAATGGCCTTACACACCCTGAATTACAGACACACCCTGCTGCTATTACAACAGAGCGTAGGAAAAGGAGAGAGAGAGTAGGTCATAGTGAAAATAAGAGCAGGAGGGGAGAAGAGGAGGAGAGGAGAGGGGG